>JAQFZF010003067.1:0-11717 GCA_034695365.1 Enchytraeus norvegicus
TTTGCAATTTTTAAGATTTTTATAAAGGGTTTACTTATTTTTTTCTTTCTTGCCCCCCCCCCCCCCCACTCAACCTAAATCCTGGCGATGCCACTGGTTATCGTTTTTCGTTGCACACTGTAATCCACCTCCAATTCACACTTTAAACTCTATCCCCCCTCCACCCCCTCCCCCTTCTATTCCTCTTTGTTCTCTCCGTTCTTATTCCTCGTTCCTTAGCTCCGCATCTCTGTGTGGGCGGATACTTTGATCGATCCTGTTTTAGTATCGATGGCTCACACTAGGGACACCAAATCAGGACTTGTATTTCCTGAGAGAGTGACCATTCAAGTGACCGTCTCAAAAGTTTTTATTAAACGGAATCAGTCGACAGAATTAATTATTCGTCATAAAATATTTGTGTATATGTTGATTGTTGTCGTTAGGCCTAGCTTCAATCAAACTGCAAATAGATAATCCATGGGAAGGGAGCTTCATTCTGCATTAAGATGGACGGGTCTTAGTATGCATCTGATGCTTGAACCTATAAATGTTATGCTATAAAAGAGTAGGTCTATGAGTGACTGCGACTGAACCGCATGGTTTACCCATAGTTTGGCTGTCTGTATCGTTGGCTCTCTAGTCATTGTTGGTGCTTTAACCGATGAATCTGGTTTGAACTTTAAATATCGGTTCTAATTACAGAATGAATAAGAATTTCTATTCTTAATATCGTCCGCCTCAAGAAACTATTCCACTTCGGACTCCGTGAGGAAATGGTATGTCTCCTTGACAATAAGCCATTATATTAGTATTGCTACATCGCCCTTGTTAATTTTCTATTACAACCCTTAGAACCCTTTTGAACTTTCCATATCACCCGTTTCTAACGGACTATCTCTTGCATCAGATCTCTCGAGATAGTTTTCTATTTATAAATTCTTTTCGTTCTACATTCTCTCACTTCTCTCGACTCACTAGATGAGGAGAGATAGCAGGACTATTCGGCGTCAGCTCGAGAACGTTCAAACCGTTATCGGTGAATCCGTATCGATGACGTGCCATATAATATAGGACTATAGCATTTAGACCCCTGAAAGTCAAAGTTCTGCTGAGTTTAAACATATACTGATTCGGTATAATTTAGGTTTAGGGAATCTAATCATGAAAATGATATTCCAGAACTTTCGTAGCAAAATCAGTAGAATGTATATACAATTTATACATGTATTATATAAGCATGAATAATCCAATACTTTGACAACGGCAGGTCAAAGGCCAAAATACACAGTGGCGGATCTAGGAACTATTGAGGGGAGCATAATACATTGCATTTTTTCGAGGGGGCAGATCATATCGAGGCTAAGCGATGATCTAAAATAATGGTCTAAAATAGTTGTCAATCATTAGAGTTTTAATGGGTCAAATTACAATTTTAAAATCGAGGGGGGGGGGGCAGGGGCCAGGCCCCGTCGAGGTCAAGGGGGGCCATGGGGGATCCACCCCCCACTAAATCCGCGCCTTAAATACATATATAGTCTCCATTCTCGCTCATTAATAAGCACATGCTTAATCAACCCAACCGATCAGTCATGCCGATTCTTTAAAAGGCTTGGCTTTTACCACACGTATATAGTGATGCCTTAGTTTAAGGATAATAATGGCCTCTGAGGTTCTCCATCGCCTTCTTCAGTGAGAGCGTTAGTCGGCTTTACGAATCACGTGCAGCTTTCGATTGGTCTAATCTTTTTCGCCCCGGATTCAACACGGGTAATAGTAATAACATTTTTACGCGGGTAATGTACATATAAATAATAACAGATTAAAATAGATTTATTCTAAAATTGTCAGTTCTATTTCGAATTTCCTAGAGTCCAAGTACAACAGAAATAGATCCCATGCTGCTGCTGACCCATGACACATTATTAATTTTATCGCAAAAAAGCTTTAGTTCATTTAGAAGCCACTGTGGACTTGGAATAATGCCTCATTGCCTCACTATCAAAAATACACTTATTGATTGATAAGAACGATTTTAATAATTAAGCAGATACAAAAACATGTTCTGACAAATAATAAAAGGGTTTTATTTTTTCATGAAATTAACCATAACAATTTAAGGGCACAAAGAGACAACGAATCAAGGAATAATCATTTCACTTGATATTAATTATCTACTATGACTACATGACACGTCATGTAGGAGCTTTGAGACAGACAAAAGATAGACCAAAAATTACCTATACAATGAGTCTAAGTGAGTGGATGAATGTCGAAGAGGTAGAAATAATCAGATACGCGAGAAAAAGAAAACATTGCAAACCATGACCGGCGACGCCCGGATCACGCAGGACTCGTGAAGGAAGAAGAAGATACAGTATCATATTATGTACGCTGGCCCAAGGTAAATTCGTCTAGTTTTATTTTCTACAACAATTACTTAGGTTGGTCTTCTAGTTTCCCACAATAGATGGGATAGATCTTCTAGTCGGGATTAGATTACAGTTAATTGTACCCATAATAAAATTTGAAAAGCCATTCGGATCTCATGGCATTATCTGATTTACAATATAAAGGTTACGATTCTCATTCAGAAGTGAAACTATAGAATTACGATTTCTCTGATTGCGTAAAGAAGTCGTTACTTGGAGAGCAACAAGTGCAGACTTTAGAGAAAAAGACAACCTCATGTTAAAGGAATTTGTACAGAGAATTTTTTGTTAAATTCCGTATATATTTACACGTGACAGACGCACATGCTATTTTCCTTTCGTAGTTGCTGTTTTTGTGTTTTTATTTTATTTTTCTACTCCATGATTAATCGTACCTTTGCCGTTCGATCAGTGCAGTGCACTGACGGGCGCGGCAATGCAGCCAGCGCAGGTACACGATTAATCTTCCAGGCATCGATACGCACCCGTGCCCAAGGGTGCTGGGGATATTTTGTCGACTGAGCATAGAGCATGACTGGGAATCATTCTCACGTCTCGAGCCATCACTGGATCCTGAAGCAGACACGCTAACCGCTTCACTAAATCCCCGTCGGCTTGCAAACTAGTTTGAGTTCCTTATTGGATAGGATTGGAATCAATAATCAATCAATTAGAAATTAACGTCCGGTTCCTCACCCGATTACGATGGCAGGGAAGTAAATAATTATATCAATTCATAAATCATTCTATCACTCATTCAATCAATAACTCACTCACTCAATCAATTAATCAGTCGATCGAGAACTCAATTAATGAGATCTGTAAAGCTATAAATCTGGCATTTGTACTTGCGATCAATTTGTCTCTCCCTTCCTCTCTCAGTCTGTCTCTCACTCCCTCTCTCTTTCTCTCTTTCTCTCTCTCTCTCTCTCCCTATCTCTCTCTTTCTTTCTTTCTCCCTCTCTAGTGAATTGCAAATTGCAAGACCAAGGTACACATTTTTACTCAGTCTGCTATAGTCCTCACTAATGAGCACTTCAGCGATTAATGAGTCGATCCATAACAAAAGGTTTTGCCTCCCGCTCTGCCTGTTTCTGAAGACGAGTTTTTCGAACCACGGTCTATGCCTGTTGACCATTGTATAAAAAAGCCACCGTACATATCTCCTAGAAATGGTCCTCTGCATTTTTAAAGTAAGACTCTTACTCTAATGTTTCTCTCATTTTCTGTCACTAGGCCTATTTATAAAATTTCCAAAGTAGGCCTACACAAGAAGCTAGATGTAGGACTAGGGCTAATTAGCGTTTCTCACTTGTCTAATTTAACTTCCTCTTACGTAATTCTTCATCCCAATAGGTCTACATGTATGTACACTTCCTGATTCAGATTTTTGTTATCTTGAGACTGATGCTGAGTTCTTCACTATGAAAATATTGATGTCAAATATATCTCTTAACATTTCCTTTGAATTTATTTTTTAATAAGATTATGCATGTCTTCAATGGTACAGATTTTTGCAAATTTGTCATTTATTTCAACCTTCAATAAAAGTACTCCATATACAGTACAATACAATACTATATGGGTTTAGAGAGAGAGAGAGAGAGAGAGATGAGAGAGAGAGACAGATTATATTATAATTCATACACAAAACAACAACAGACATACAGAAAAATAGATGAACAGATTTAGTGAAGAGGGCTTAAGAATAATTTTCGACGAATTTCTGATATATGTTTCTATTACCGCAATTTTATTGCACTTTGTGTAAATATGAATTTTGTACTGTAGGGAGCAAAGCTGTAATTCAAGTTATTATTTATTTATTTATTGGCATGTTTGCATTTTGAGAATAATATGATAAAGATATTTCAAACTGATTTATCAGTTAACAAACAAAAGAATGTAAGAAAAGCAAATAGAAGGAGCATGAAAACATATAGATTAGAGAAGTCAAGAATAAACTCTCTCTATCTCTTCTCTCTCTCTCTCTCACTCTCTCTCTCTCTCTCTCTCTCTCTAGTACACTGCCAAATGGCAAGTCCAAGGTACATATTCTGAAACACAATCTGTTATCACGCTCACTGATGAACACTCCATCGATCATCAAGTTGATCCTGTCAAAAAGGCTATGCCTTAATCACACTTCAAATGTAACCTATTTCTTTCTAATATATATTCTGACTTCCGAGGTGGTTTCCCGTTGCTTTCCTCGGTATGAAAATATAAAAACAAAATAATAAGATAGGCTGTACCGATCATGGTACCAATTGCTACAACTGCTCGCTGTAACATAACATTTTGACACATATCCATATTTTAAATTTTTCTATTTGCTTTAAGGGTTAACGGAAGGGTTTGGATTAAGGTTTGGTCAAAATAATAAGATGCGCAAAAATATATTACATTGAGCAATATCGCCTATCGATTAGGATCTTTCATGTTTCGGTCCGTCCGAATACGAATAACTAATTCTACCATTCATCGAGTACGAATGCGAATAGTAACTGTTAACAGCGCACAATTGGCCGAGCGTTCTGCTTCAATCCAGCCTAATCTCTAAAATCATCCTTGAATTGTGAAAGGAAACAGACGTTAAACATAAAAAATCACGTATAACGTCTGTTTCCTTACCGTAAGAATGAGACCAATAAATGAATTGCATGCCGATGGAATGGAACAAACTCCTTATCAACAGTCAAGTATTTCACCGATTATACAATGTATATAATCATTCACTAGAGACAAACGTCATAATATTATGCACTTGCGTCCAGACAAGCCAGCTACTCGAATCTTTTAAAATGTTATCGTCATTCAACATGTAGATATAATTGACTCTGACAATCAAAGGACGATCATGTGCTACTTTACAGTGGCGTCATCGCCAAGATTACCACGTTGAGCAGCCATACTGAGTAAGCTACGATTCAACACTGCTCAATACTCTCAATCAATCAATGCTCTATAGGCATCTCAAGCAATCAACGCGAATTTAACGTACGTTTCATGATCCGACGACGACATCAGGGACGCCTCAATACCATTTGAATCCGATTTCGTGCAATTTGACAATATGAGACAGTATGACCGGCTGATATTTGTTACTAATGGTAGTATTAGCTGTATGGTATTAATTTTACATGTATACTCACATATCTCAGATTGCAGTAGGAAATGAATATTAGTATTCTGTTTCAATTGTCGTAATTCGAAATATCTTTAATTGATGCTCAACTGACAACAATTACTAGGGTACTTCTTTTTAGGCAGAAAGATGTCAGGTTTCAGCTCAATATATCGGCCAATCCAGCTGTAGCTACAATGGTAAGTTTGATTAAATTTGTTGGCTTGACAATCTGAAATGAAACATGAAAGATTTACTACGAGAGTCGGTAAACTCGAGAGACGAAAACTCTCACACATGAGTAGGCCTAATTATATTATTGAATATTGTACTTTAGTCCAGTATCCAATAGAGGCCTAGGCCAATGGACTAAGTCCTTACACTCTTACCCTCCTGATGTTGTCGTCAAATGATGAAACTGACGTTAAATTCGCAATGTTTCATCTTACATGACCGTCATACGATAAACTGCTCAAGCTAAACAAAAAATAAGCTTTCAGAGGTTTCCCATGGCCTTCAACGGCATTTGGTTTAGTCGCCCCTTCTAACGAGCAACGAGCCCTTATCCTTGACTTTATTATAGTGCTCTCAAAACTCAACACGAGATAATAATAATAGATCCAATGTGCTAGTGCCATGAATGCTGTGTTCAATTAACGACAGCCAGCGCAGATAGACCTACACGATTAACCTTCCGCCACCGATTAGACTATACACCCGTGACAAGGGTGCAGGAGATAGTAGGCTACTTTTTTGACTGACCTTTGATTCGATCCCACGCCACTTTCCATCACTTCATTCAGAAGCGAACACTTTAACCGATTCACTAATACCCGTCAGCAAATTTGTGACGAATGGTCAATGCAATTGGTCGTTAGGCCTAATGTTGTGAATATACATGTATATATAATTATTATATGATAGCCTCAAATTTAAAGTTTAAAAGTGTTGGGATATATCATACTAAGGCATCTCAATACTTTACAATGTTATAGGCCACACACAATATACTAATTCATAATTCATAGAGTAGCCTAATGCACTTTAAAAAGTTTTGAAATTTGAGATATTATCAATTCATCAATGATTCAGAAACTTTGAAAATAATATGAAATACCAACATAATTATGATAATGTTCAAAGATGGCATTTTCACATTCTGTTTAAAACTATCAAGGGACTGTGAACGCCTTATTGCATTTGCAAGTTCATTCCATAGTTTAAGACTTGATGCGAGACAAGGCTTGTCATCGAAGAAGACTGTTCTAAATTTGAAGAGTTGTTAAGTTACATTTCTTACATGAGCGGGCGGAAACGTGGGGGAGAGGGACCGGGTGGGGGCGGCCCCCACAGTTGACACGGGGGGACGGTCAGTGGCGTAGCGAGGGGGGACGAGTGGAACAAACCGCCCAGGCGGCGCTTGTCCTAGGGGTGGCATATTCGGTTCCAAAAAATTATTAATATTATTATTATTGTAAAAAATTCGCTCGCTCCGCTCGCGGATTATTTGTTTAGGGGCGGCATTTTAGGATCAAATAATTATTTATAGCATTATTTAAAACAAAAATCGCTCGCTCCGCTAGCCAAGTAGTCTAAACTAATCTGCATGACGTTTATCTTATTTGTGAGGATTGATTTAGTTTTTTTCTTACTTAATAAATACTATATTCTTCTATTTTATAACTTGGATGTTGAATGATACCAGTAACGTATTTTAATTAAGTAATCAGACGATTTCAATATTTTTGGTAGGGTTGCCAGCCGT
Source organism: Enchytraeus norvegicus (assembly GCA_034695365.1). NCBI lineage: Eukaryota > Metazoa > Annelida > Clitellata > Enchytraeida > Enchytraeidae > Enchytraeus > Enchytraeus norvegicus. The sequence goes on from JAQFZF010003067.1 coordinate 7,304, forward strand.
ACGGAATTTGTCCGGACTATCCGGAATTTGCATAGTGTGTCCGGAAGACGGAATAGGGTCTATCTGGACAATACATGGTCTGTTCGGCAAACTGAAAGGAATAAGTACTAGATTAAATCATAACATTGACGACGCTTGGACGTCATGCTAACGGTGTCCGGAATTGTCTTCATCAAAAGTCGGCAACCCTAATTTTTAGTAAATGATATAGGCTGATGCGAGCTATTAGGCTACCGTACTAACCCGCTACTGTACAATGAATTTAATACTATTTAATAAAAACACACCATACAGAAGCATAGAGTGTATTATGTAGGCTTATATCCCGCCGCTACCGTAGCAGTATGATTAGAAATAAAGTTATGCATTTTTGATAGGGGCGATATTTCGTACCTTCGCCCCAGGCGCACTATTCCACGCTAAGCCACTTGGGACTGTGTATCTTTTACCCCCTCCCCCTTTTAAACATTTATTATTACCGTAACTAATTTTCACAAGTCAAAAAATGTTTTGTTTGAAAACGCCACCTGAGCAGTGTGACTTTATTGAACCCACATTGTTTAGGCTGCAGTGGTCATTTAGAGCTGTTACCTAACAGAAAAGGTAATCAATTCCTTATGAGAAGTAAAATGACAAATTGAACATATTTCATAATATTTATTTAGCATATTTATTTAACATATTTATAATAATAACTTGCCCCTATCGGATCACTGACATATTATATTGAAGTGGCACGGTAGAAGTAAAGCCTAGGCTAGTATGCGAATTGCGGGGGAGGGGGCTGGGGGCTGAAACTCGTTACATTAATAGGTATCTCTTTATTCGTAACGAATACAGGGCAGCAGAGACAACACAGCAAACAATATTCAAAAGTAAACAAAATAACAGGTGCGCAAAACTTTATATATCATAATATAGAACATAAAACATAATATAATTCTCACACACACACATACACACACACACACACACACACACACACACATGATTTAACGTTAATTAACATGTTACGTTAACACCGTTAAAGTTTTAATCACCAGATGATATAGGCCTATATTTGATCTGGTGGGGGGGGGAGGGGGTCGGCTCTGACCCTCCCCCAGTTCGATTGTCCAATTCCTACTGTCCCTGATATCGTATTTAGATGACAAAATATTGACGCTTAATTCGCATTTCTGTTTTATTTCAAACTCTCCCTCTCTTTCTCTCTCTCCCTCTCTCTCCCTCTCTCTCCCCCTCTCTCTTTCTCTCTCTCTCTCGATCTCTCTCTCTCACTCTTAGTCTTACTCGATCTCTTAGTGCACTGCCCAACGGCAGGTCCATGGCATACAACAGCAGGGTATTTATGCCATATCTTCTTAGAGACAATTTTGTTTTCGACGTGCTTCCAGAACCATGCAACTGCGTTAGTCGGCTTCTACGAATCGCGTAGAGCTTCGGTTGGTCTATTGTTATGCTTGCCAGATCCAACACCGCAAAAACGTCTTTCAAACACTTCTTCAATACCTATTCAACAAAATAGCAAGAGCGACGCGAGTAAAAAAGGTATCGTTCGAACGCTCCTCACGCAACATTTTTTATAAATCGCAGAAATCATGAGAGCGGAATGAGTGATTTCGTTAAAACTCCGCCCCCCCCCCAGTTCATTTTCGCAATTTGCCCAATGACCTTGGCTACTACCCCTTGAGCGATGGACAATATATGATTTAATTGTACATTTTAGGCTATGATATATAGCCCTAGGCAGCCGCGGATTTAGAGGAGGGGTGGCCCTGGTCCCCCTCGACCTGAAGGGGGGTCCGTCGCGGATGTAGGGGGGGGGGGTGATTCCCGCCCTCGATTTGAAAATTATGAGAATATGACTCATTAAAAACCATTTAGGACTTTTGGCCACCCTTGACTAGCTTCAAATTAACCTGGCCCCACGAAAAATATTTATGTCAAAATATGGCCCCCTTAAAACATTCCTAGATCCGACACTGCCTCTAGGCCGATATAAGCAGTTTGTAGCCTAATTATACAGATGATGCCATGAAGTTTGACTATAATTCGATAGGCCTACTCTAACTACTTACCTCTGTGTCGCTGATGGAAGGATGAGTCCTGCAGTGTTGCTCTTTATATGAAACAGCGCATAGCAGCAAACACAATCCCTGCTGCTTAGGCTCCCTCTTTCAAAACTTTTATAACAGTATGAGCGCATGCTTGGTGTAATGCATGTGGGCGCATGCTTGGTATAGGCATGTGAGCGCATGCTTGGTATAACGCACGTGAGCGCATGCTTGGTATAGGCATGTGAGCGTACGTTTGGTATAGGCATGTGAGCGCATGCTTGGTATTGGCGTGTGAGCGTATGCTTGGTATAGGTGTGTGAGCGTATGCTTGGTATAATGCATGTGAGCGCATGCTTGGTATAGGCGTGTGAGCTCATGCTTGATAAAGGCGTGTGAGCGCATGCTTGGTATTGGCGTGTGAGCGCATGTTTGGTATAGGCGTGTGAGCGCATGCTTGGCATAATGCATGTGAGCGCATGCTTGGTATAGGCATGTGAGCGTATGTTTGGTATAGGCATGTGAGCGCATGCTTGGTATTGGCGTGTGAGCTCATGCTTGGTATAGGCGTGTGAGCTCATGCTTGGTATAGGCGTGTGAGCGCATGCTTGATATAGGTGTCTTAATTATAACCTGAAGTAGCCTATATCTCGGTGTATCATATATATACTACAAAGGCCTATATGCGCAGTGTATAAATTCTGACGCTCGGAGAGTTGGTTCCAAACTCGCTGAAGCTATAAATACATGTAGGTATCTCTTTATTCTTAACGAATTCTGGGTAAAAGAGACAACATAGCAAACAATATTCAAACGTAAACTAAATAAAAGGTGCGCCAAACTTTATATATTGTAATATAGTGCATTAAACAGAATCTAATTCTCACCCACACTCATACAGACACGCACACAAGCCTTCTAACAATTACTCATTGTCTAAAAGTTTCGGTCATGCATACAACCAAACATAATAAAATTTGATGAGGCTATTACCCCATCACGGAAGCATTAAATGAATCGTGGATTACTCTTATAACATGTCCATTAGAAAGATTCTTGAAAACTAGGTTTCTGATATCTTCAAATATAATGCTTCGTTTACATAGAGAGTCAGAATCTGATAAAGCATTTCGTATCAACAAGTACTTTAAAGTTGAATTGTTCGAGGTTATATTAATTACATCTAAGGAAATTTATATAGGCCTACATGTAAAGCTTCAATCTGATATGCATAAAATCTAATGCATAACCAAAATCTAATCTAATCTTTAAAAAAATCTAATAAATCTAATAAAAATTAAAAAATTAAAAAAATCTAATAAATCTAATCCAACGCATATATCAATAATTTTACAGATTCCCACATATTAAAACCAAATATCTTTCTATATGCGCAATTCCACGCTTTGATCATTTCCTGCGTTTGATCTGGCATATGTTTTAGGGCAGGCAAGGCATAAGTTAAAATTGGTCAGCAGTTTGACTCTACTCTAGTAAGATGTAATTTGGCAAGTTCATCTATATTGGCAGATTTATGATGAATAGCCTACTGTTGCAACTTGCATAAAACTTTCTAATCGGAATACTGTTGTCCATAGTTGTGAAATACAGGAAAGTAAAAAATAAAATACAGTAAAATACATGTATGTATACATGTACATGAAATACATAAAATACATGAAGTACATAAAATACCTCAAAATAAAAATAAAATACAGTAAAATACATGTATTTTTCAAAAATTTTAAAATACATAAAATACATATTTCACAACTATGCTGTTGTCCACTGTTAGCTTTTTTTCCGGCGTTAAAACTCACACCAAGATACTTAAACATCTTAGCCCAAGCTATGCTATCATTCTGTAGATTCATGTCAGTGATTTGGTACTCACTGGCTGCACCAAGAGGAACGCATAGGGATTTTTCTGCACTGAACTGAAGCTTTAAGCCTATGTAGTAATAATATATATATTGTATATATTGCCATAATACATCAGAACTTGTAGCTAACATAGTTTGAACCAGTTCTATGGTTTAAAGACCTTGTAGGCCTACAGTAGGAGAGATTAAGAGTATAACGTCAGCATACATGACGAGTCCCACAAAGTAACCCCTCACTGTGCAACCTGCTTTCATTTCTTTTATTTTAGTCATGCAAGGGTCAACTAGGGCTAGGGAATAAATAAATTTAACGTCCGTTTACGTGCCACATGCAAGGATATACTGTCAGAAAGAATCGTGGCACGTGCAAGGTGAGGAACCGGAAGTTAAATCTTCATCGTCAGAAATATATACTAATATACACTGTCAGAAAGGATCGTGGGCCGTGCAAGGATATACTGTCAGAAAGGATCGTGG
>JAQFZF010003068.1:0-11717 GCA_034695365.1 Enchytraeus norvegicus
TGTGGAATTAAACATATGTTATGGGAGACTAACGGCAAGTCTCTGTCTGTATCCTTGTGGTATGAAAACAGACGTTAAAATAAGCTTATAACTTCTTCTTTTGCTAACTTAACTACAGAAGCTACTACTACTGACACGTCATTGACGGCTAAGGTTACTGTTGCCAGAACGTTCTCAACAAACTCTGACATTGAGATACTGACAGGAATCGCTAATGATTAGGTTTGAGTCAATGTCCCTGACATCATCCTTGGTCCCTTGGATGAGGAAACGGACGTTAAACCTTTAAAGTTATTATTACAAGTCTTAGCAAATTATAATTATATAATCAGACCAAGGAGTCTTTCTCTCTTTTAAATTCTCGAAGCCAACAAAATACTTGACACATTTTACATGAAGCAGAATGTGATCTATATGTGATAAATACTTAAACCATGTGATGAACTCAAAGTAATAGATTGATTCTACAAATAGTTACAGAATCTTCCAGTTTCTTCCCGTTCGTAAATTTTCAAACAGATCGCACATGTTAGTTTCCTTTTTCTTCTTGTTGCTGGTTTTTATGTTTTGTTATTTTTTGCAACACCTTTGCCTTTGATAGCGCGACAAACTCCTAGCGCAGGTACACGATAAACCTGCCAGACACCTGGGGTTTATTTTTGTCGACCGACCCGGATTGAACCCTGATCACTTGCTTCTGAGGCGAATACTTAACTAATGTCAATGAACCACCCCCAGATAGTTAACAATTAAGAAAACTTCATCGAGACATGTGATCTATTAGATGAAAATCATGAAATGCATTAAAATTGTACAAAACACAATTAAGAGCATAATTTCCTTTCTACATATGACAGAGGCACATGTTGATAAAAATTATGCAAAAGTCAAAGTTTATAATGATTGAGCAAGATCATATCTTACCATACATAAATTCACACAATAAAGTTCTTAGAAATAATCATAACTATCATGAACGTTACAAACTGCATTCAATCTAATGAGCATTCACCCAGTGGAGCCTGTTGCACATCTAGAAAGAGAAACAAATCCAATCCAAAGCAACACATTTATCCAACAGCTGGCCTATGCATTAAAGCAACATTTAAGAAGTATTATATTTTATGAGCTCCAATACTGGAGAGAAATTCAGTTAGAAATTTAAAAACTTCTTACAAATGTAAGATTGTCCAACTCATGTAGTGAAAAGAAGGCTAACTTTAGAAGCCAGTTAAAGATGGCATTTAGAAATGTTCGAGCGATTGGATAATAAAATCACTTTTTTGTTCAATTAGATTTCAAATTATTGCGCAAGTTGATAAATAGTAATGGCAGTAATAGCTCCAAATGAAAGGCCCATAAACTAGTTATAGTCATTATTCAACAGACAATATCCAGCGGTACTCACTGTACTACTCAGGCATAGTAAAGTAATTAAGTTAGAGCTATAGACCCAAATTAGAATATTATTTGAAAAGTTAGTGTCTGTTTCCATATCCAAGAATACTGTCAGAGACAGACTCAGCTGGGACGCGAACCTGTGACCTCCTGCTTATCATGCAAGCTAGTTACCGACTAGGTTATCCAACTGGGACATGGCATCACAGGTAGCTCAGTTGGAATAATTATTCTCACCATACACCTGTAATATCTTATACATATACATCAGGACTGTATAAAAAAAGTCTAATATTCCTGAGATTTAAAGTTTTTATATTTTATTAGCATTTTTAAATAAATTATATTATATAACTTATTTTATTTATAATAAACATATAACATATACTATTTATATTATAGCTCTTATTACTACAAGAAAACGACTTGAACATTCAAGTCTTTCACATCACTATACGGAATAAGGAGATCATTCGATATGTTTTTGTATCTTACGATAGAATAAAACATAAGGGGTAGAAGCAGTAGGTGACATCAGCAGTTTCGTTAGTTTCATTTCAGATAATTCCGTAACAATGATATCATCGCATTCGTACCAAACACGAGACGCGCACGGTGATGTTGGATCAACATTGAATTCGTTAGTCTCCGTCTTAATCCCTGTTTTAACTTCTGCTTCAGTCAACAATTGACCAACAGTGACATTGTCCAGTTCAAGCTTAATTACTACTTCGGCTTTCTTATCCCTTTTTTCGGCTTTCTTATCTGTTTTTAGTTTCTTAGTTTCAATTTCATCGTTTAATTTAATTTCTGTTTTAGTCAGAAGTTCACTGCTAGCAACAATCTCAATTCTAGTTTCTTCCTCAGACTTTATTTCAGTCTGGGGTTGAAGTTTCAATTTAGTTTTACCTTCAATTTTACTTATGGCTTCAACGCTATTCTCAGTGTTATTTGTAACACAATCCTCCTGTACATTATTAGCGTCACTGGACACGATCTCAGGTAGTGCGGCATCACTACATAACTTTGTTGAGCAATGCTGTACGGTATTAGCAGTTATTGCATCAACATTCTCACATGAACGCAGTAATATTTCAGAGGTTTGTACTGCAGATTCATCCAGACGTGTGGAGATGCTCAGAAGTGTCGTCACTACAGGATCTGTCTGGGCAACCACCTGAGATCCATTAAGTTCAGAGCGAGAGGTACTCCGAAGAGTCTTCACCAGTGGATCAGTCTGGGCAACTACCTGAGAGCCTTCCGGCACAGCACTGATTGATGTTGATGACTTGACGTATATGATATAGTGACCCGATGAGACAGATATACCACTGTGGCATATGATAGCGTAAAGCTCATATCTACAAAACAACAGTATAAAAATAAAATAGAAATACGTCAAATTGAACAATATATCAATCAGACGTTAAAAAAATGGTTTGCGACTTAACGATTGAACTAGAATTAATTAAATAATGAAATATTTATCAAGTTTGTAACTTGTATCACTGATTACATGTCTACTTATAACATGGAATTAACGTGTTAGGCGAGTTGAGGCAATTGTAACACAAAAAACTAAAGTTGGCTTTCGACAATGGCTGGCATCCTATACTCATCAATCAACGCGAATTTAACGTCTGTTTCATCATCTGACGACGACATCAGGGACGTCTCCAACAACAATTGAACTACCAGCTGCCCACCCAAACAGGACTAGCAAAAGCAAATGCTGCAAGAGAAGAGTACAGTGCAGTTTCCAATACCAGTAAACCGATGGAATATTTTTTATGATCTATGGAGGAAATAAATGAGTCTTAAGCCAACTACAAAACAAAGATAGTGAGGGACAATTCGTTCAGTACATGTACATCGTGGGGTAAAACATGCCAAAAACTATGCCAGATTAAGAATATTATTATTATCTGTACACAAGCAGAAAATAATATGAAATTGAAAGCAGACTATACGGCACCACGTAGTCCTGTGAACTTAACACTTGCACTCTACCCTGTGTGCGTAGAGATCACAAGCAGAGGCCTCGGAGACAGAGAGGTTAATCATCTTATTATGACACAACGTCTATAAACCTTTACCAACAGAAGAATTATGACCAGACCATGTCCTGGCTACTCATGCAAGTTTTGTTATTGGTCTGCGACGGCGTAAAGTCAATGAATTCGTTGTACTCACTGGAGCGAGTCCTGAGCCTCTCCATAGAGTCCATGCTCCATGTACGAGCCCATTGGGACTCCTCGGCTTGTCCTCTGTTTAATGTACAACATTCTGATTATCATCAGGACTCGAACATCTGTGGAGTGTGCAGCCGTTACACAATGATTTATTCCGTTATGAATTAAAAGTGCGTTAATGAACTGTATCATGAAATGATACCGTTCATTAACGGATCAGTTTTTTATTCATTCGGTGCTAGTTACAATTTAGTCGTGACAACTGTAATAATTACTTGTAGCCTCGAGGCTGATGAAACCGACATTTATTCGGATAGATCCGAATGCTTATGTTGTCATACTTGCTCCATAAAAGTAGTTAACAATTCTCGAGTAACTGACTATATATCCCACACCAAATTTCACTGTTCTATGAATTCAAGCTAAAGTACACATTATTATTACACCGTATTCGTTTATCCTATCTATCTATATACCAAGTCTCTAACATTATACGCATAGCAAATTCCACATTTTGTTTTCTACTGTTTCGACGTTGTCTCTACGCTGTCTCTACGTTTTCAATTTTTTTGTCGACTTTAGTTTTTGACATTTCAAATATTTCGCAAAGTTGGTATTTAACCTAATTATAATTTTGTTTTGCATGTATACATGCAGTATTAAAGAAGCGTGCTTTGTTTGCATTTCTATGAGAGCAAAAAGGTAGAAAGCCAGCTGCGAAGGTAACTTCCTCTTTTAATTATGGAATTGAAGTAATAATAAAATCATTTCTGATCGAACATCCAACCCGTCGCTATATTGTTTTGCATATGTGGTTTGCTGAGCAAAATATGGTAAAATTTATTTGCGTCATAATAGGTGCTTCAGGAATTTCTCAGAATTTATCGTCAAGAATAGCGATATCGTACTTTGAGATTCATTTTGCTTGTATCACTTTCATTACTCTCGGTTGTACTCCAATCATGTTCCTGTCGGTCCATAAGTCCCTTGATGGTGCAATCCCTGAGGAGAACCGGAATATGTTTGTCATGCAATGTGTGATGAGATCCTGTGGGTCGTGGAGGACGGGCTAATTTTCAGGCAGAATAATATTACTGATGATAACAATAATTACAATCATATATCAGTAAGACTTGTGAACAGTGTGATACAGAAATAGTTTCAGTTTTACACCTACTAAATAAACTGTTATCAGAGGATCAGTGATAGACAGGTTTGAACCCTTGTCCTATAAATCAGCGGAAGAGGAATGATTTGCAGCTTTACGCGCTATTTAATTTTTAATTTATTTATTTATTTATTTCATGTTACCGTACAATCATACATATTCATTCAATAATTCAGTTCAACGAGAAAAAAGAAAAAAAGGCCCGAAGGCTCTAACATGTGCCCCGCAGGAGTAATCGACTTAAAAACACGACATAAAAACAATGCATTAGACAAGCAGGTAGAATAAAAATAAATAAAAATATACATACAATCTGTAAATGATGCGATATCTTACTGCCAGATTTAAAAATCCGGTACTTGTTAAAATCGATATAAAATAATTGTCGTTTAAAAGCTTTAACACTATTTAGTAAAACCACATCAGGCAGAGAGTTCCAAGGTTCAAATATTCTAGAAGCAAAGAAGTGCTATTGGAGAGATATAGGGCATCAAATATAAGCATAAACTTAGGCCTATATTAGCACCAATTGAAAATCCAGGTTGAACCAAAATTGAAGAAAGGTATTTGAGTTTATAATATGTTAGGCTATTTATAATGGATATCATAATTATGTTCTTTATGAGTATGTACATGTATATTAAGTTGCGCATTTCCGTTACCTTCTCCTACATCTTTCTGGATTAAGTTAAACGTTTTTTCTAAAAAGTGCAACAATGCGCATCAAATGTAAATTATCGGGATATGTTTTATTTCTTTTCATTAAGTTAATCCGAAAAGTCATTCAGATCAAAAGTCGTCCTTGCCTGCAAATGAATCCTGATGACATTTCTTACGCATGTTGGATGCATGTGAAATATCGAGCTCGTATTGCGTGAGATGTGAACCTAGAAAGATCAATATAATATCAGATTCTGCTGAGACATATATCTTCAAGCGAATGAGTGTAAGACAATCCGATGCACATCCGATCCTTGCAGCCCAAACGTAGCTATACATTAACCACTTTCTGTCTTTGTGGCTTAGTTGGTAATATTAGGAATGGACATGTAAAATCGTTACGTCCAGGATTTAAAATTTAAAACCCCCAGAAGGAAGCGAACACTACTGGAGTAAAATTCCAGAATATAGTTGAAAGACCCTAAACCAGCGAGACAAACGGCGGTCCGCGGGCCGCATGCGGCCATCTGGACCTGTTTTGGCGACCCTCGAGACTATGACTACTATAAATAATGAACAGTGCTATTTTCAAGAAAACAACCGTATGCTCATGAAATGATAGTATTGATTACAAGCATAAATGAATTTCAATTGAAACTGTAAAAATTTAATCAACATTTATCTTGCAAAATATCTTAATTAGGCTACAGCACAGCTCTACTAACACTCGCCGACCTACCTGAAAGTAAGACTCAAGAATCTCTGTAACCAAAAATGTTTTAAATGAAAAATATCTTCGCAGTTTGGTAATTTTCGTAAAACTGAAAATAATTTGTCACTAATAGAGATTTATTTGAACTTAAAATTATTTTTGAAGCTGAATAAAATTCATCTAGAGATAACTGATTTGCAATGTAATCCTGTAGAAATTATACAGTTGAACTTCAGGAAATGGCAAAGATTTTATTGTTCTCTTGACTGGAAAAAATGCGCAAATTTTTTATATTTATCCCCAAAATTGTTTGTAGTTTAGCTTCATTGTGTTACTTTCATCCATAACAGATTGACACATGGAAGCAGAGAACAAATTAATACTACACTTATTGAGCCATATACAATTGATTATATATACCATTGAGTATTTATTTTGGGTATTGTACCTTAATGTACCTTAGCCCAAGACTCGATGGCATATGTCATTTGCAAATTGAACCTTGGTTATCAACCATCTGTAATTCTGTATAGTGATGGCAAGGTAGTGGTAATATATATCTCTCGTTGTTATATATTTTGCACATCGAAAAAACACTCGGTAAACACACCGACAGCTGAGGAAGGCAATGGAGACCCACCTCATAAAAAGCTTCTCCAAGACAAAAATGGCATGCAAACTAAACCAAGTCCTCAGTCGCGTGCAGCCCTTCAGTGGAAGGTGCTAAGATTACCTGGGGAGGGGGAGGTATGGAAACGTTAGATGCCATGGACCTCCTATTATAATTATAGGCAGTGCACTGAGAGAGAGAGAGAGAGAGAGACTATTGATGGAGGGCCGTCAAAAAATGTTGCGGCCCTCCATCCGCATCGCAATTTTATGTGACCCTCGGCTCAAAAAGTTTTCCCAGGCCTGCCCCGTACTGAACGCAAAAGAACAGAATTTTCAACCAATCAATTAACATTATGATGTTAAGAACTATTCTAAATCATTGCACTAAACTACGCATGTTAGAAATGTTACTACACATGTTAGTAATGGCTACTAACGTTGATGCAGTGAAGCGCAAAGTGATCAGGTTATACCCGGCGTCATGACTTCTGGGTACTAGACCACTATGTCACTCAAATGCGAGACTAGCCACATCGGTTGCGGCTTATGACAGGCCAGGCTATCTTTCCTTTCATTGTTCATAAAGCGCCTCTGCGATACCTAGTATGAACATAAAATGTAATTTCTTGCCTTGTAAGACACATTTGGGCTACATGCTTCGCCGTCGAATAAAATTCCTCTAAATTAGCTTTTAATTCCAGTCAAATCTTTAACAAATAAGCCATGCCATCTTTTTATATTGACTGTTCTCTTTGTTAATTAAAGCATCTCTCATTTTGTCCATAGCCTACTCGATAGATTTAGATTTTGGTTAATATCTCAATCCCGCTCTGCGGATCCTCATGTAATGAAATCCTGTAGATACCTAACACGGCTTACAGGAAATCGATTGCACGGAGTCGACAATCGAAAGTATTTTCCTGATTAATGCACTCCTCAGATCTCAACTCAGCATTTACACAGACTGGGTTCTCCATATAAGCATTTAGGCTAAATTATAATATCTTACGTCCATGATGTCATCGTCAGATGAAGCAAAAGACGCAAAACTCATTTTGTATAGGCCTAGAATTGTATTGTATTTTAATGTACATGTAGGATAGGCCTATTAGTTTATACTTTGAATATGTAAATTGACAAGTCAATTGCGTATGTGTGATCTACAGGGCCTATATAGATGTCGGTTAAGCTTATAATATGGGATCAACAAAATTCAAAGGAAGAGGCTACTATGAAATAACATCTGTTCTGACCTATATTAATTTTTGAATCTACGATTGATAAGGACAATGCGGCATTCGCTTTATTTTAATAAGAGGTGTGTGTCGTTAACATGTATGTCATGTGTATTATTGTATAATAACAGCCTAGAACTGAAAAGGAAACATATTCCAGGACAGTCGAACGGTGGAATTGTTGAGAAATTATCGCATTAATTAAGCAACACTTTCATACGTGATACTTAGAAATAGAAACAAGTGTTAAGAATTTAATTAGGTTAGAGCTAATTTAGTTTCTCATTTTGCTGAATTGCACTTTTCCAGCCTAGGGACTCGTCTACTTGGTATACAATGCAGCCCAATTGAACGGTGTACGGGAATGTTTTGGTCGAGGCAATTGGATTACAGAGAATGTAATTCACATTACATGATATAATCTAACGTCTAGCCTGGCTGTCAGCCCCTATCTGCCCCATCAGTGCTCGCTGGGAGGCGGCAGGGGTGGTTCGGCCTCATCCATGCTGCTAAAAATAGACTTGAAAATTACTCTTAAGTGATTTTTACTTCTGACATAGCCTTCCGGTGAAAAGACTGGCGCAAAATGACACATTATTTAGTCATGTGGTTTAAATTAAATGAGTCCATCAGTAGCTAATTTTTATAAAGGGGCGCTATTAATTCTAATCCTAAAGAGCTTATAGAAGTACATAGTAGGCCTATGCTGACGATATTATTTGGGAAACGAGTAAAATTTTATAATTTGAAGTCTTTGATAATTTGCATGCGCATTAGTTATTAAGTTCATTTTATGATTCATAATGATTGATTATAATTAGTTTCTTTTATTCATTTTTTCTGGTATTTGGTAAGCCTAACAATTAGTACATTGTTAATAATTGTCATAACGGCTTTAAAGCAATATCCTACATGGCGTAGTCATGTAGGCTTCAATTTTCTCTCATTATTTTCATTAGGATTGTGTAGGCTTTTTTTAAAAAAATGAGGAATTTAAATACCTAGGCTAATTGATGTAGGCCTACCCTTTTAATTTACGAGTTATTTCAGAGCAAGTGGATCGGAATTGTTAATATACTGGTTCAATCAAGGAGTCTGCACTAATCGATTTTGTCTTATAATTCTAAACGTATTTTATATTCTCTCTATCTCGCTAATTCAGATATAATCTCTACAATGATATCCTTTAATAATTGCGCTGAGTTATTTCAAGAATAGATCAACTCAGACGTCTCTAGTGTAGTAGTCGACCATTTAGAAACATCTCATTCTACTGTAATTAGAGTAGCTATATATAGGCTACCTTATAGATTCTAGAACATTAGACATGAAATGTTGCTGTAATTTGTCCACTTCTTGCCGTCACCGACACGTATTCCCACAGTAGCCTATTATAGTGCAACACGTTTGTTTTGTCTTATAATACAGAGACAATATTTTGTTAACATCATGCAAATCAAAGAAGTTGCATTCAATGCACTTGTAACATTTTATAAAAGCTTAAATCGTCATCTCAATTGAATCATGTGCTCAGTAATGATCGTCTTATATTTTTGTGTAGGCCTATCAACTTTGAAGGGTGTAACAGAACGATAAAAATGTAGATTTTGCATATGCCTGACATGTATGCGTTGCCAATTCATTTACATATTGGTGTTGTGATTCGTTAATGCTAGTGTATGATCTTATTTTAAGTAGATATAGCGACTGGTCATGCTTCTCCTGTACGACGTGTTTTACTCTTATAGCTGCTCAGATCAAAGTCGTTAATCTAAAAGTCCCATTTCCTATTTTCTGTTCAATTCATGAATCTTCATCTTCAGCCGTCAGTGCACGGTGATGGCCCATCTCCATACAAATTGCTATAAATGATGAATATCAATTTCTCGATAAACTACTATATATAGTCCCTAGCGTCCTTCAGACTAAATAGTACGAGAAGGTCACATGCAGACTAATCTTTCAGTATTTTGTACATGAACAATAAACCATATAATAATTTTCCATTGAATTGGTGTAAATAAAAAATATTTAAACAACGTGGTTCCATCAGTTACAGACCTACACAATAGTAAAACTGCAAGATAGAAGGCTTTTCGTGTTACAAAATACTTTTTGAAGATTTTGTTTAATACATAAGACGAAGCGCTACATTTACATATAGAATAAATTTCTGAAAGAGATGGATATACCACGACAATTGACTGATAGATTCTATTATTCTTATGAAATACTTCAACTGCATATTCAAGTCTCTTGGCAGAACTCCTAATGATGATGTCTCGGTTTGATGGCCTGTTCAGTAGTACATTTGCTGAGAAGTAGAAAGCAACGGGTTCGAGTCTTGGTCAATCGATATCTTTGAATGAATCCGTGTGATACGCTAAGCTCAAAGCGACCCAGCTTCATGCATAAGCCACCAAACAATATCGACAAGTAGAGTGTCACCATCGTCCATAAAAATATCCTAACACCATCATGCAAGGTCAATCCGAGAAACAAAAGGCTAATGAAAGTTCATCAAACGTAGTAAAGCCAAAAAAATATACAATTACTTTGATGCGAGTGATGGACAGTTGCTACCAAGTCGGTTGACACAGTCATGTTTTCAATAAGATTGAAAAAGTACATTTTATAAACATTGCTTATTTACTGTACTAAATTGTTAATATTTGCGTAAGCAGAGAATCTGTCAGAAATCTCAGCATGGTAAACCAACTAAGAGACTCGATATCGATCCTTGTCTCTTACAATTGTCGATATAGTGTGGTAGGCCACTGGTGGCTCATGCACGAAGTGGTCTCTTTCATCATACGTGAATGTTCAGATAATCTTCGATATAGGATATTTTCTGATATTAACGTCCGGTTCAACACCTGGCAACGATATTTCCTGATGTCTTTGCCAGATGATGAACCGGACGTTAAATCCATATTGATGAAGAAATGAACGATAACTGTTTTGTTGATAATATTACTTTCAGTACTGCATCAGCGCAGACTGATTCAGTCCTAACTGATTCAGTCCTAACTGATTCAATCCTAACGTTGTATTTCAGTGTATTGAACATGTGTACTATGCAGTGTATTTCTCAATGCAAGATCATTGTTTTGCAGCACATTGTTTTTAGTTCGGTGTTTTGCAGTATAAGAGGACGTGGTTCGAGAGCGTAATCTGTTTTAAAAGTCAATCGATTTTCTTACGAAGTAAATTTTCTCAGAACACCTGCATAGACTATCCTTGATATCTCGGAGATTGTAAAAACTAAACCCAATTTTTTTCAATTCTTTGTTTTATATCTTTGTAAATAATTAAAATCATCGATTTTATTATAAATCAAATATGTTGAGTGCACTGATATATAATAATGAGCGAGCATAATATGTCATAGATTACTTTGTAAATGCCTTTAATGTGCATTGTGCAGTTGAACTGTAACTATAATATGTCGTAGATAATTGTTAGATCCGATTGGAGAACGGATCAATCGAAAACTGCTCGTGTTTCGTAGGAGCCGACTGACGTAATTACTGTGGAAGCAATGGGAAATGTATGAGAAGCCATTTTTTCAAGATAAAGGCTTCATTTGGCTGTGAGAATGGTATTGCTTTGTGGTGGGATCAACTTGTTGCTCATGACTAAGCTTGACAACAGCCTGTGAATGCATTTGTACCTTTGACATGGCATTTGTAATTGCACCAGAGAGAGAGAGAGAGGGAGAGAGAGAGGGGGGGGGGGGG
>JAQFZF010003069.1:0-11716 GCA_034695365.1 Enchytraeus norvegicus
CTCTCTGATTGACTCGACCGGGAATCGAAACCCGGACCTTATGCGCAACAGTCGACACAAACTGGCCGACGCACTAAATGAATGGCCGACTACTGAATGAGCCACGGAGATTTACAAGATAATGTAACGGACTGCTACAATATTATAAGCTAGGTCTTACATAAATAGCTGAAATACAATTAGCTAATACTGTATCTATAGCTATTGATCTATCGTAGACCTGGCCTGTATGCTTAGAATCTATAATTATTAGCAGTATGTAATATAAAATTTATTAGCTCTGAAGTCAGCCGAGCTATGACATCGTTAGGAAGTTGATATTTGTGGGTTGTCCACATAACAGTTGTTTATTAGAATTATTAATAGTAATTATTGACACACCTATGATTCTCTGTGTCTAGGGCGGGTCATGATATACAGTAATCCAAAATAATCAAACCTTTACAGTTTGCCTAGTTTAGAATCAACTAGAATTTGAATAACATTTAACAGCATTCACTAATTTTGAGAAAATCTGTTGAATGTAGAGAGAGTTTGAGAGAAAATTCCGATATGCTCCTTATAATGAAGATAATCAAAATAGACATAATAAAAGTCAATAATAACATGACAGTTCACTTCTGTAATATAGCTTGAGACAACGCCTAGACAGTCAAATATATAAAACTACCACGTGATAGTCAACAAAGAGTCACGAATAATTCAATCAATGCGAATTTAATGTCCTTTTCATCATTTGACGATGGCATCGAGGACGTGAAAGTAAAATAAATAGTTGCTTACCCAATGACGCAGGTGGTTTAGCTTATGGATCTGGTATCATAGGTTCTCGGTTTAAGTCCTGGGGCTAACCCGTCACAGATGTAGTCTCTCGTCCGCGAAATTGCCTTGAATATTCGGTTTTAACCTTTTTATAAATTCATAAAAAAGGTTAATTAATTAACAATGTAGTAGTTATAAAGTATCACTTAAATGAATACCTCTAACTGCAGTAACAAGAATGAGAAAAGGACTAGAATTTCGTTTCAATTTATCAATTACAATGCTATTTCTTCAATTCTGTAATTTTTATTGTGTTATATCCTATTACCAATACATAAGGTTAGGCATTTTTCATGTCGGACTGTACTGACGAATTATTATAATGAAGATGCATGTATGTATGTCACCTATACATGCAGTTCTATATTGCAATTTTCATACAATGAGACAATTTTCATACGTGTAACTATAATGTGTTTTAATGTTACAGACGAATGGATTTTAATGTGACATTCAAATGTAGTAAATACATGCATGTATGTTATGTGGCCTATAATTTGTTATAATTTCATATAATGTAGCATGACTATATATACATACAGGGTGGGGCAAAAAAAACCCTAGCGAAATCTCAATAATTTCGTCAAAACTCAAGATTTAGAAAAAAATATTTTACAGATGTCTAGAGGAGGATTTGTGACATCTACCATCCAAATTTGGTCGAAAAATATTTGCAAATAAAAAAGTTACGGAGTTTCTACGAAAAAATGGAAAGAAACAAATTAACGAAGCTTATTCCAGTAACGGTGGCACGAGAATGAATCGAGCAGCATGGTTCGGAGTACGTCAAGAAGGATGAGTGTCTGCCAAACTCACGTGATATCAAACCTCTCGACTACCACGTCTCTAGCAAAATACGCCAGCAGTACAAAGTGTTCATTTCTAACAGGCATGTGCTCATGTGCTCTCCGGAATGGAGAGAGCACATGAGTAATAATTTAAAAAACCTGCAGCACCTGGCGAAATAATATGTAAAACATGTGCGGTAGTTACGTGAAAAGCAATATACCAAAAAAATTATTTTAAACCAACAAACAAGGCTGAAATCAAGGCAATCTGGCGGCAGCTTTGTTAATTTGTTTTTTTCGATTTTTTCGTAGAAACTCCGTAACTCTTTTATTTGCAAATATTTTTCAACCAAATTTGGAGGGTAAATGTCAAAAGTCCTCCTCTAGACGTCTGTAAAATATTTTTTAGAAATCTTGAGTTTTGACGAAATTATTGAGATTTCGCTAGGTTTTTTTTTGCCCCACCCGTATATAATATCAGTATAATGTGTTCCCATGTGATAGATGAACGGATCTTAATGTGACATTTAAACGTGTGTTGTAGTGTATGCGAGCTTCACAGATGAGGAAGCAGATACAGTCTCTATGGAGGAACAACGTGCCCATATGTGTTGAAGTTCTCGTCTTTCCGGATTGTCAGCACGGTCGTCAGAAGGCGCTGATAACCGATGTGCCACCACCCCTATCACGTGATGACGACAGTTATCTACTGCTGGAACAGTGGACCATTCAGAGTGTAGCTAGGAGGTATGTGTCTCTTTGTATGTTTACTGACTGTTGTAAGCATTAATTAGTACCACTGCTGTGTGAACATGTCTCAAAATGTTTCGTAAACTTTCTCTTTATCTCTCTTCTACTCATCAGTAAGTTACCTGTTTCTAAAGGTTTCCTGATGATATTTTGTTGCACGTGAGTAAATTGGAGGCACTCGTTAAACTGGAACTTTCACAGTGATCGTTTTTTTCTTGGTTACCGCAATATAATTTTCAAATAGAAGAGTGTTGTCTCTTACATGTATAATAAATACAGTGCACACTGTATGGTTATATATAGCTTTTGAGTTAGAATTGTCTTCGTATTATGTAAGGATTTAACGTCTGTTTCTTTACCCAAGGATGATGTCAGAGACTTTTCAGCAACTCATGTCATTGTAAACGCCTTCATCCAATAACTTCTGCAATGCATAATTGTCGAAAAGATAGTATCTTCTAGGATATACAATTCTGTGAAATAACTGAAATCGGCAATATGCAATTGTGGTCAGGTGCACCACAGTCTACATTCTACAGTTACACTACTTGCTCAGTTTTCTACAATTGCTCTCTGATACTTTTCTAGCATCGCCTTGAGTCGCCAGATGATGAAGCTTTCATTAAACCCGTATTGTAGGCCTATTGTAATGTATTGTGTTGAGAGAGGTGATTATTGTAGCATATCTTAATATAGTATATTAGATTCTTCTCTTGCAGCATTTGTTTTTGCTAGTCCTGTCTGTGTGGTAGTTCAAATGTTGTTGGGGTCTGATTGATTAATTAATTGATTGATTACAGATCGAGTGAGGTTTGCGTGCCGAGCAAGAGTCTATTTCAGGCCATGAGATCATATCTACATTTCTCTCAATTGAGCGCTTGGCTCAATTTCACACACGGCACACAGCCAAGCTGTATAGGATATAGGTAGGCCCTATAGTATCTACTTCAATTATAATTATCCATTTCATAGTCACCATCTTTCATCAAACATTTGTAATATACCACTGACTCCTGGTGGTGGACTGACCGATGGACTAGTGAACGTCAGCTGTCTCTATGCCGTACCACCTCCTTCTTCCATAGGTTTCTGAGGTGGTTTTCCATTGTCTTCTTCAGTATCTGCGTTAGTCGGTTCTTACAAAACACGTGCAGTTATCGGTTGGACTATTCTCAAATACCCCAGACCCAACACGTGAACTGTCATAATACATAATTTGTAATAATCCGGCAAAATCAACACATGTATTATCACTTTCATGACGCTCTTATTTTTGCATAAAAGGTATCCTCCATGACCGAAAGGTCTCTCAGGAAACCTTAAAACCACTAACACAGTCTAACGGTAATATATAGCATTCAGGATTTTTCCAGTCCAACTGTTGGTTATTAATCTATGTTCTTTTGTTACTGAATATCTGTGTATGATGCAATCTTGTGGTGTTGTGATCAAATAACTAACTAACTAACTTGGAAAGTACCGTACTGAAGATATGTGGAACGTTATTAGATCAAATTATTTAAGAGCTGTTAGTATCAAATTTCTATTAGATATGCTTGTTTATCACCTATTGGTGTAATATGCCCCAACGTGAACGTACGAGAAGCCTTGTACTGTCGTTCTATCTTTCTATTTAAATCACACCTGCCTGTAATAATAAGTAAATTTATAAAGCTCCTCTCTATGCAATATGTCACAGTAGCGCTAAATGGACAGTGAAGAGTCGAGTAACCTTGCACTTGCAGCAAAGGCCACAAAACTGTGTGGCAGCCTCGAGCTTTGCTAGTCTGGAATTTGATCGACCAATTGGTCTATAACACAGAAATCATTGCCACACAGCTATCAATCCACTGCCGTATCTGCTTTAGTCGCCTCTTACGAACACGTACAGTTGTCGGTGGGTTCAATTCTAAATTTTCCCGAACCCACTTAGGCATGTGTGGTGAACGAAAATAAACTAAGTAAAGTTTTCTCCCTTGTCACTCTTTCTGTAACTAAATCTAACAAACCAATGCTGTTTCTTGTGATTTTTAATATTAGAAGTTAAATTTACAGAGGTGACATATTAAATTGCTAATAATTAATTATGTACACTGTATGGTTATTGTTGAGATTCTGCGTGAAGGTTATTACTTCTATATTTTATTGTACTTTCAGGATTTCACCGCCGGCGGAGTTCTGTACTACTATCTTCACGAGTACCCCGGATGTCCACACATTTCCACTGGCATCCCTGGGCGGTCGTGCTCCCACAGTACGGGTCAGTGTGGCACGATTGCCAAGATGTGGTGATGCTCCAATACTTGTCTGTCGAGAATTTACCAGACTTTCTCCGGTTTCCTCGTCAACAAATGTTCCAGAGAAGTCGTCAAACGCGTCATGCGGCGTTGTAGCAAAACAAGGCAATAACGTTACAACATCAGCAGAAACGTCAGAAATGGAATTAGCAATAGCGAACGCTCCCAGAGAATCATACGATCTTCCTAGAGAACAATCAAGAGTCAATAAATCTAACTTCTCTCAGTCAGCAAGTCAGGGTAAGAATAAAATCAGTCAATGTGAATGTGAGGAATGTTCGAGAGAGAATGACGTCAGTGATAGACGTCGACCTTCGTTAGAGCATCCCACTGTAGCACTGTTGAGGCGTCAGACCTCGTCAACATCGTCAAAAACGAGAGAATCCGTCACGAAAAGATTATACTCACAAGATGACTCTGAGTCAGAATCTGGACGTAACACGCCTGTTAACGGTGTTAGAATGTGTGATGATACCGGTAAGGTAGATGGATTTGGCGAAATTGAGACTAAGCCAAAGCCATCAAAATCTAGTGCTAGTCCTATAACAATCGGTTCTCCTAATGGTGGATTATCTAAACGGAAGCCGAATGGTTTTAATGGAGCAACAGTTTTTAAAGACAACAATACTGACAGTGATGGGTCATTGCCTGATTTCGATCTGTTTCTCAGTAAAACTCTAGAAAATCGGCGAGACCCCTTATCACCAGAGGAAATGGAAGATCATTTGCGAACTCTCTATCCATCATCGTCAAACAATCAATCTTGTAGATCCTCTCATATGAAAGAATTACCTGCGACCTTTGCCGGCAATTCAAGACTTTTATCTGACGATAAATTCTCAAAGGACGATGTCTATTTCGGATTATATAATTATGAAACTAATCGAGAAATGAAGCAGAACGAAGATGAACTATGTAAATTTAGCACAGCACAAACTTACTCTCAGAAAACGAAAGCTCTAGAATCATCTCCAAATGGTCGTACTACCAACAAAAATGGACAGATAACTCCATCAGAATCCAAGAAATCCGGTGATAGAACTTTGTTAGACAACGGCAGTCATAAAAACGGTCGAATTAGCAGTGATAGAAAAATTTCAGAATCTTATACATGTGGCGAAACTAATATGAACAGCAGAAGTTCTGATGTTCATCATTCTAATAGTTTATTATCAGATGAAAACTACGACGACGTTTTCGTTGATCAAATTCAGATGTCTTGCAAGGGTCCTAATAAATCGAATCTGAGTCGACAGATAGAGGTCTCGGAGATACTATCTAGTCATCTTGATTTTGATGGTGATCGCTCTAGAGCTAGGTTTACTGTGGGTGAAACTGAGGATGACGCTTCTGTCGCCATCTCTTCCAAAAATGGAAAACATACGGACTCCAATAAAGTATTAAGCAAAAATTCCACAGGTGAAGATTTCAAATCAAGTGCGACAAATGGAAAATTGATATGCAAAACATTAGAAATTGAAGGAGAGACGAATGAGATTGAGGAAGCTCCAGTAAATGGGAAGTCTTCACTTCACAAAAGTGTTTCGTGTCCCAACAAACGCGATGTGAAGTCCAATGGCTGGAATCTCGCTAACTGTCTGCTGAGAACTGTGATAAAAAAAGAGATGGTTCAGCAATTTATCCAAAACAAGCAATCCGATCAACTGTCATCATCCATAGAATCTGAGGTAATAGTGTCATAGATATTAGTTATCAGATGTTTTAATCTTTCAAAACCTAAACATTTCATCGAAGACCTGCGTAGTTGAATAATGGTAAAACACATCATTATGTTGAATAAAAAGTCTTTAAGTAGGCCCATTTGGTATGTCGCATATTCTACAAATTTAACAATAAATGTTGTCTAATATAGATACTCTGATTAAATTAATATAGGTAATTTAGTACTGTAACTTAATAAAGATGCAAATATCCACTTGCCATGTTGCGATTTCTTTGTCACAATCGGAATTATTAATGGTAGTCTTGTTAGTTGCGGTTAGAAGTATGCTTAGTATAGTAAACCATGATGAATAGTAAACCATGTGGGCACTACACATTCATAGCTTACCCTCTCCTCTCTCGCTCTCTCTCTCTCTCTTTCTCTCTCTCTATCTCTGTCTTTCTTTCTCTCTCCTTTTATGACGTATGCGCTCATGGTTTTCCGCAGAATTCTATCTTATATTGTACGCATTATTACTTCCCATCAATTACACAAACTCTCCATGTACGACAAAACGACGCCAATCCCTGCCTTTGCTCCTATGTATTCTTCAAGTGAGGGTCCAATCCTACTTTCGTCATATTCTTTTAGGTAAGCTATTACAGCCATCGCCGTGTTGGATCCGGCAAACATAAAAACAGACCAACCGAAAGCTGCACGTATTACGTACAAGCCGACTAACTCAGTTATTGGTTAAGGAGACCCCTCGGAAAACAAAACTGTCCCTAAGAAAGTAGGGCATACAAACTCTACGGTTGTAGGCCAATGGCCTGTCGTTAGGCAGTACACTGAGAGAGAGAGAGAGAGAGAGAGAGAGAGAGAGAGAGACAGACAGACAGGGAGAGACAAAGAGAGACAGACAGAAAGAGAGAGAGAGATTAAAGTTACAAATTAATTATTAATGAATGCCATATCTGCTGTGTGTAATATTCAGAAGACTGATCCAGCCGTGAGACTACGCAGTTCCAGTCAGTCCATACCCACCAGTGTTGAACAAGATCTATTCAAGAAGAATGTACGCAGAAGTGCAAATGCAATTTTCCACTCATCAACCGGCCTTCCGCTTCAATCTAGTCCGGTATGTGGTTTATTTTATGCATCAATCAATCAGTCAATCAATCAAAGTAATGTTCTAGAAGAATATACTATCTAATGCTAGCTAATATGGTATATTAATCGATAGATATATCAATTAATCAATCAAACTTATCAAAGTAATGTTCTAGATGAATATACTATTTAATGCTAGCTAGTATGGTCTCCTAATCGATAGATAAATCGATCAATCAATACAGTAATATTTTAAAAGAATATGTGATGCTATGTGATACTAACAAGTGTTATCTTTAAAAAATCATTCAATTAATAAGTATATAATAAAGCCCCGCTCTCTGCAAAATGTCACAGGAGCTCCTTCTTTTGTTCTTTCACTGGTCTACCACTTCTACTTTAATCCAGTTTGGTGTATACAATGTACTATACATGTACATGTAGCTTGATTTATCAATCCAATATTAATGAATAGATCTATCAGCTAATAAACCAATGAATTAAATAGTGTATTGGTTATAAGTCATTATCCGGGTTGGATAACCTAGTCGATAGCACAGTTTCCTGAGAAGCAGGAAGCCACGGTTGTTTCCCAGCAGGGTCCGTCTCTGACAGTATCTTTGGGTATGGAGACTTGGAATGGGATGTTGAACTTAAATTATTTAGCATTTTTATATGCCGTTCTATACGTCGATTTTTACCTGGCGAATAATAGACATTGATTGATTGAACTTGTTATCATTTAATGTATTGATATCTCAGTTTTGAGTTAGTAACATTATGATTGATGGTAGGCTTAGTCGATTGATTGATGGATTACATGTAACTGATTAATAATTATGATTGATTGTTGGCTTGGTTGATGATGATTTGACGATGGCCGGGCTGAATTGATTAAGAAGTATGATTGATTGAGTGAAGACTCGGTTGATTGATTAATGGATTAATTGATTAAGAAGTATGATTGATTGATTGAGTTTTGTCAGTATTTCAATTTGTTGATTCTGCACAGGTACCAGCCAAGAAGATGCCGTCAGGAAATTTTGATTTTGACGACAACCTTCACAATAACGTCAGAGCGATCAAGAAGTGAGATTATATTTCATATTGCTTAAATCAATCTATTTGTGCAAACTAAGAATTTTCTGTGTGATATCTACCAAGAAACCCCAATTTATTCGACTTGTGAATTTACTATAGATAGAGCAATAAATTTTCATGATCAAGTGTTGCGTTGATAACTTAGTTTTAATTAATGGGCAGCCTTTTAAATTCTATCAAATTATAATTTATAGCCAAGCGATTGATGCTTAGCCCATTTGTTGGTGGTTGTCTGGCTAGGCTTAAAGAGCTTCAGGGCCTTGCGTTAAACATTAACGATGATGATTAATTTGTAGCCTAACATCAACGGACTATTTTCTTTAATTTTGATGTTAAATTTTGAACTTTATTTGTAGAAGTATGTGAAATTTATCGTAACAAATACGAAATTTATTAAGGAAACTGGTATTAGCTTCAAACTAATTTAACATTTCTTACCCATTGATTTTTGTTCATTGCTAATTAGCCACCAAGAATTACTGTTAGTTATAGATTTATTGTAATTTGTGTACCTATTCTATTCATACTGTAACAGTGATTCTTACAGGGTTGTCTAACCCTTTCTGGTGTCTAATTTAAAATAAAATAAAAACATTTTCAAACTTACCTATTAATTAATATTGAACTGGTTGTGCCTCTAGCTCTAGCTTACTTATGTCATAAGCACTTGATTCCAGTATACATGCAATTAATTACAAGCAAAGCCCTTTTGACATCTGATTTTTAACGATTAAACTTATACAACTGCAGCTGTCCAGTTATCGCTTTTCTTGGCATCTTTATTTATTTACATTTTTAGTAATCCTAGTAAGCGTTACCTCTCTGACATCGTCATTGTATGAGGAAATGAAAGTTAAACCTTCTATTTCACTTGAAAATCAACGTGAATTTGAGATTTACATTTAAAAAGTTGTCACAATAATTGTTAGTTTTTAATAATCCGTTAATGTTGATTTTGTATGTGTAGTTCATTATCCTGCATAAATCTTGACAAGCAGCAGAATGGCGCTGAAACCGACGACAAACATTCCTCTACCAGTCGTCTGTACAGCACCAGTGCACCAGCCTCTACCAACTGTCTTCTGGGAAACTTTGAGGTAACTTCTCTGAGTAAAAGCAGTATAAAGTTAAACTTAACGTTTGTTTCCATATGGACGGATACTGTCGGAGACGGATCCGGCTGGGACTGCAACCCTTGACACCCTGCTTATTGAGAAAGCGTGTTATAGATTACGTTGTGCAACCTATGAGTGCTCTAAGATTAGTCTGTGTGTATGTTGCAAGTTTCGCTGTAGTCTGTCTGTATCTATACATGTACTTGAGTAAGTTAGATACTCTATGTATTATTCCAATTATACCACAGATTTAATGTTCGTTATCTCATCCAGTGATGATGTCAGGGAAGTCGTGCCCGTGTAAGAATGGCCCAGTTTGAGTAATGGAAACTTGAGAAAAGGCCAACCTAATACTGCACGCTACGTATGTGACGGAATATGAGCTTCATATAGATAGATGTTTTGTTTTGCGGGAGAGTCTAATCAATAGTCCAACCGAAAACTGCACGTTACGGATGTGACGGAATATGAGCTTTATATAGATAGATGTTTCTGTTTTGCAGGAGAGCCTGATCAATGGGCGTATCGAGCCTGCAGGTGTAGTGGACGGATTCACTGTTGATATCGGAGCAAGTGGAGCCTTCTGTCCCAGACACCTCACTCTACCTGTTACAGCTTTCTTCTTCAGTCTCTCCGACGATAACGCTCCATCACCATATCTAGTTAGTTTTGCTATTATCTATTTTTCGTACCTCTCTCTCCCTCTCTCATGGCACATGCCCAACGGCAGGTCCATGGCACATAACTGTAGAGTTTGTATGCCATCTTTTCTTGGAGACAATTTTGTTTTCTGAGGTGGGTCTCCTTATCCTTTCTCAGTGACTGCGTTAGTAGTCTTTTACGAAACCCATGCAGATTTCGGTTCTATTCTCGTGTTTTTCGGAGCTAACACGGTTTATCTAGCATCTATTTCTTGTACCTATCTAATATTTATATATTTTTTCAACTTAGTCTAATATTCATACCATAAATTTTTATCTTAACGTCTTTTTTTCTTTATCATACAATAATGATCCGATGCCATATTTAAATGTTCTCTTTACTATTTATCTGCCTATATCTATCTGCTATCTGTGCTATAACACGGTGCAAGTAGACAAAAAAGACAACACAGGCAATTTATCACACGATCGCACAAGCATGAACACAAGGAATCAAATAATCGGTTGTCACCGAAGACACAAAGTATCCTATCTAGCTGACCACCGATACATCATATCAAAGAGCATACAATTAACATGCAGTACTATTAATTCTAAAGTAATTCTTATTGGAGAAAAGCAGTTCAGTTAATAAATTAAGCATTGCCATCCAACTTTTGATGATTTTACGCTTTATATCTCTTTTTGGTATATTGAAAATATATTTCATTTTGTGGACACAGTTACTAGCTTCTAATTATTTCCTGCCGCTTATGTTGTAATTGTAATAATGTTGAGCACATATTAATATTGTGCAGTTTGTTGAGTGTAGTTAACTTTATGTGTTTGATGTAATTACAGGGTCATATTGATCTTGAGAATTACTCCAGACGTGGTTATCACATACCAAATCAAGGCACTGTTCAAGTGGTGAGTGACTTTGGTTTAAACTTTCTTGTCACCACTTAGAATTCGCCAACAATTCACCACTTAGAATTCACCACTTCGAATTGTTCAAAACAAAGAGGCTCCGTGGTCTCGTAGAATCACAGCAGCCCATGGATCATGAGGTCGCGGGTTCAAGGCCCAAAGGCCCAGTTTTGGCGACACTTTGAGTTGCAGCCTTCAGCAAGCTGCTTTACTCTCATCTCTATAATAGCAGCACTGCAGCAGTGAGTGTACATTTTCCATTTACCAAGGCACGCTCTGGCGATTGCACTAGCTGACCGATTTTTAAACGAATCCCAGCTGTCCTGCTATCTTGAAGACGGTAGCATATGCTAGTATTATCATTGTTGGAGACATGTAAAATGTATAAAATTATTTCAAATAAATTCTTTCTATAGTACATATATAATAATACAGTCCCTGTAATAGAGTCCCGTAGGAATGTTAGAGTTGACTAATGATTCAACCTGGGCTAGTTAGT
>JAQFZF010003070.1:0-11715 GCA_034695365.1 Enchytraeus norvegicus
AGCTCTATACGGAAGTCCAGTAGTGACAACATCAACACTACTGGTTCGGCAGGTTGTAATGTGGAAAGGCTCCACCGTTACAATATTATTTAACAATGATTCACACAAATGACCTGTCATCTTACAAAATAGAGATCTAGCCTATGATATTAACCCATTGTTATTCTTCAGCCTTCAGACGCTTAGTCTTCAAGAAATTAACACCAGCCTCTCTATAAAATCATAAATGTTAATTTATGAATAAAATTAATATAAATGTTAATGTTAATTTGTAGATCACTGGATTGATAACAAAGTTGATTTGAGCTAACTTAAATTTGAAAGAGATTGAATATTCAATCACCTGAAAATATATTTACAACGACAAGTGAATGCATGAAATTATACTTATAGAAATTTGTCAAAATAAAGCTTTAATCAAATCAAAGTAATGCTATCTGTCAGTGAAACACATTTCTGTTACTTTCTTAGAATTATGCGTAGCTGAATAAATTAACCGATATTGATTGATATAATTATATTATATGGTTTTACGTGCGTGATTAGGGTATGGATCAAGTCAATGGCTGCAGAAGGAGCGATGGTTTTCTTTGTTGACTTTGGTAACACTGAGGTGGTACCACACTCACAGCTTTATGAATTACCTGAACGATTCTGGATTTGGCCGCCTGCAGCAATTCCTTTTCATCTGATGTCAGGTGAGCAACATTCACTTAGCTGACAATAGTAATTCAGTCTATGCATCAGTTTTCATCTCATCATTTAATGATGATAACGAAGATATTTAGAAATCTTATAGTCTCATAAAACCTCAATTTGTCATATGGTTCAATAAAATAGTACACATTACTATTTTAGTGTTAATTTGTGTTACAGTAGTGAAATGTTTCAACATGATAGAATTTTTCTTTTTTCTACCTTTTATTTCCATGCATAGCCAATTAGCCACGCATGTTTACAGGGTTTTCTTTCTTAGTTTCTGTTTGATTTTTTTTTAGCCTGCCATCCTACTTGTTAATCGTATTGTATTTTTTCAGTAGAGAGTGCACTAATGCAGCAAGCACTGATACACGATTCATCAGTACTGGTGGCATTATTCTATTCTTGTAGTCTTATCTGGGTTTGAATCCATGCATCTCCAATCACTTTACCCTTGAGCGTACCATACCATCCACTAGACTACCGTCACCAACAATCATCTATTAAATTATTATTGTCATAATTTTGTTTAGGTAAGATAACATATTTATATTATATTGTCAAATAGTAATTTTCATGACATTGTACTTATAATCATTGGATTCAAATCTAAGATAGTGCAAACTAATATAGGACATATAATATATTTTAAGTGTGCAACACGCAACACCCGCGTGTAATATCAATATTCTTAAACAAGGCGTGTATAATCGGCAGCCTGGTCGGTTAATGTGACCTATGTGGCACTGTGCATTGCATAGTTAATCAGTATGACTTTTTAATGTATAGGTTCTTAAAATTTGTGTGTCTGTCATGTGTCAAATAAATGAAATGTTTTGATATGTTAAGGTTACGACTCCTTCGTCCCACAGGATTGTATGTATGACTTCGTGCCTTTAAGAATTCTCAACGTATCACAGGTGCGTCTACTTGATTCTATTGTTAATTCTAGTCCGTGTTCTGATAAATATTTTGTTTCTTGTTTTGATCTTATATTACACGTTATTATTTTAAAGTATCTAATTGAAAGACGATTTAACGCCCAGTTCCTCACATGAAGGAGATGTCTTTGTGCAGTGGCGCTACTAGGAATTTTTGCTGGAGGGGGCTCAATTTTATTTAGGGTTGCGCGTAAAGCGCGGTGGGTCACCAAGGTAGAGCGAAAAGCGCAGTCGGTCACCGGAGTAGCACATAAAGCGCAGTCGGTTACTGGGACACCCCAATAGAAAAAAAAATAGTAAGAAAAATTTAAGCAAAATATCAATCAATTTTTACTGTTCTGTGAATAATTATTACACCTTCACAAAAAATGTTGTATTTCTATGAAATCGTTTAGTTTTTATTGGAGAAACTTGAACGGTTTATCAATAGAAGTTTGGTCATGAAAAAGAACTTATACAGTTTTGATGTTTAGCTACATGTAAAAAAGGTCTGTAAAAAGTTTTCCATTAATGACGTCATCATGACTTGAACTTACATCCCGCGCCCCCCGTCATCAAGGTCTCGACCCCCCCCCCCATAAAAGAATCATCGAATCTAGACAAATTACGGGACCCTCCCAAATAGGTCTGGAGGGGGCTTGAGCCCCCTCCAGCCCCCCCTTAGTTGCGCCCCTGTCTTTGTGTATTTGTTAAAGTCGCCGATATATTATTAAAAAATATATTCTTAGAAACTTCTTTTCTTTTTTTTCATGCCCTGGGTGGTAAACGACCCTGAACTAAATAATATGATAAAATTGATTTTATTATTATTAATTATAATTATTATTATTAAAAAAGAGAAGAAAGCAAAAAAGATTCAACTTTATTTATCTTATGCGATGCAAAAAGCTTGTGTACACAAAATCGCAATATAGACGCCAGATCATTTGAAGACCGTATTTAAGACCATAAATTGATCGATCTATTGATAAAGCAATTGATTGATGGATTGATTGACTGACTAATTGATGTACTTATTGATATGATCATTAGTTAATGTGACTGACTAGTTGTTTGAATAACTGATTAACTTAAGATTGATTGGTTTATTAACTTACGATTATCTATTGAGATTTATTGGTGGATTGTTTGATTGATATTTGTACAGGATGGTGTTACAGAGGTGTGCCCACTGTGTGAAGCTATTTAAGTCTGCAGTGCTAATGTCATAGACTCTCGTGATCACTTCTGGTATCAACAGAAACAAATGTTGTAAATGAGAACACATCAGTAAGCCGCTAGTTCACTTAAAGATATCTTCAGCGGTCTAACAGTTAACATTATGACTCTTCAAATCAGTCGTCACAAGGTCAATGCTCAGTCACGACAGTCATTGGGCTGCAGCTTTAAGCAAGATGTTAAGTCTCTTTTTCTAAAGCATGAAACATGTATTACCATGATGTATGCTGAACGACTTCTGCAGTCGAATGTGAAAATGTCGCCTTTCTAACAAGTTTGTGAAAACAATAGCACAAGCTGTTGCTATGATAGCTATTACTAGTCTTATTTTGCCAGTTTATTGTAAAATTCATAATATCATGTTATGAGCAAGTAATCATGGATTATCGTTTAAAATACCAACAATTGCCTTAACCTGATGGATATGTGAGACTTGCACTTAATGGTAGTTACGATAAAACTATAAACTTAAGATAAATAACTCTGATTGCACGAAAGATGATATTTAATTGACACTTGCAATGTGCACAACATGAAAAGCCTAATTTGAATTTATTTTGTTTTCTAAGTTAATGATGGAGCCCTTTTTTCTTAAGCCTGTGCTTAATTGATCATGATAAGGCAATTATATTATCATTATACATTTTTTATTTGTGAAGCTGATTTGGTATCAATGTGCCACAGAAGTCTATTTTAATTTGAATGGTTAGCTCACAGTACATTGTGAGAGGTAAAACATTTTTCTCTTGGTTGTGTAAATATTTCAGGTAATTATTTAACCTGCTAAGCTTTCAAAATCAATGTGTAACGTGTTAATATGAGTGCTAAATGTATTGAAACCAGTGATGTCAATTTCTATTGAATTTAATTGACGTTTTGGTTTTTTATTTTTATTCATATAGGCCTATTTGAATTCGTTAAGCAAGACTTTTATCATGTTTTATTATGTTTTTAATGATTATCATTGGAGAGAGTAAAGAAATTCTGAAGGATGTACTAGGGTTTGGAGTTAGTTTCTTATCCCTGGCTGATGTCAGGGCTGGACATGCTACAGAATCCCCGGCCGTCAGCTTGTGACATGAGGGCATTATAGTCCAATAGTATCACGCTTGTCTTTGGTGCTGGAGGCTCTGGGTTCGAATTTTAGTTAAATTTTTTATTATAAAGCAAAATATTTAATAATTATTATAATAACTTAGCAGCTTTGGGAGGGTGTGTAATCAGCATCCTAGTCTGATCATATATTATATTGTAAAGGTACGATTATCAATGTGACCATGTTATTAAATTTTTGTTAACATTGTTTTGACATTATAGCAAGAAGGCTTCTTTTCTGATGCAGACCTTTTATTGATAGTTAAAATTATTGTAACTGCAATGGACCAACTCGTATGTCTTTATGGCTCAGCGGTTAGCGTGTCAGCCAGTTTGTGACGACTTTTGCGCATGAGGTCCGGGTTTCGATTCCCCGTAGAGTCAATCAGAGAATGAAATCTCGGATGTACAGCGGGCCAAACAAGCCCACCATTCCTTCGTGGGTCGGTTAATTGGAAGCAAAATTTTGGTAATTTGTAATCGATTACCTTGGAATATTGCGAAGGTTAACACAGGTCTAACGTATATAATCCAATTACCAAATCGGATTGTATAGAGTGGGGCTGGCGACCTCACCGTCAAATTAATGACTATGTCACCTGTGTGCTGAAATCGCTCGGGATCGGGATCAGCTCCGCGCCTACGTTCGGTAACGAATATGGCACACATCGTTTACGTTAAAAGGCTTTAATAGACCAACTCAGCTTATGAAATTCTAGCATTAGCCTGCATTGCAAACCTGAGATTGAACGATTTCAATGGTAATCATACATAAAAACACAATTAATTCATGTGGTTTTACGAGTTTTAAAAACAAATGTTAAAAACGAATTCGTACATCTTACAGTTAATACCTGTAGGCTATCTGCAATTTTTATTTTATACGTACATAATACACATACCGGTACTACGAAATCAAAGCGTTAGGTAATATGGCAAATTAAAGTTATTTTCCTATGTTTTAATGCTAAACGGCCTATACCTGGGGACCCGTGGGATGAGAGAAATGCGGAGCCTATTTCAAAGAGGGCGTGACGCGCATGCGCAGAGATCCGGTTTTTGCAAAGCTGAGCTGTTATAAAGTAATCTCAAAGATCGTTTCAGAAATGACACTGCAACAAAAACTGAATAACTGTGTCTATCCGTTACAGTTGTGTGGAAGTAGACCTATAGTTGAACTCATAGAAATACTAATATATACACTAGAACAATAATATGTTGGACTCTCATGGCTACAGGGATATTTCCGGATGTTGATGTGTGTAACACAATGTTTATTTAGACAATTTATTACACTATTCTCTGTGAATGTTATATTGTTTCTTGATTCCATGACGTCATTTTATTCATACTTTTAAGCTTCACATATCAACATCCGGAATGCAGTCATGTAGCCATGAGATCACGGATTATTAATATTGTTTGAGCCTTCTAGTGTATATATTATTACTTCTATGGTTGAACTGATATCAGGGAGTCCTGCAAGCCAATAATCATAGTGCGGGAGCTGGCTATGGTCCCGTGTGCACTTTTATGTACCCTAATTCTGAATTTTGATCCAAGTTACCGACATGTATGAGTGTAAAAAAGGTTTGGTCACATGTTCCAAATATGGTGCGTTAGGCCGCCATCTTGGAAAATGGGCGCAGAATACGGCTATTGCTTGTTTTTTCTGCATTTCAAAACTACTTGACTGATTTCAATTATGTTGGCCTAGTTGTGTTCGTATTGACGAGGCGAACAAATATGCTTATCTACATTTTATTGATAAAATGAGGCGTCTAAGAGATATTCAGTATTACGTAAAAATTTATTGTACGATAATTAAGTCAACTACCTGCTGTAAATGTATTATATGGTCTAGGAGTTGGCTAATATCCCTGCACTTCTATGTACTTTAATTCTGTCTTTTGATCCAAGTTACCGAAATGCAAGAGTATAAAAAAGTTTGATCACATGTTCCAAATTTAATGCGTTTGGCCGCCATCTTGAAAAATGGCCGTCAAATACAGCTATTGACTTCTTAGTAATATTTCAAAAACTACTGTGTCGATTTCAGTGATCTTGGCCAAGTTTTGTTCGTAGTGACGAGGTGAGAAAACATGCTTAATGCTTATATAATTTGTTTTGAAAAATGAGGCGATTAAGCAAGCAAACTCTGTATTCTGCGGCCATTTTCCAAGATGGCAGCCAAACACATCATATTTGGAACATGTGACCAAACTACTTTTGTACTCTTAAAAGTCTATTGTACTCTTTTGTACTCTTAAAATACATAATACATTTACAGCAGGCAGTGGACTTACATTATCGTACAATAGATTTTTACGAAAAATTAAATATCTCTTAAATGCCTCATTTCAGTAAAAAAAATGTATATAAGCATATTTGTTCCATTCGCTAATACGAACAAAACTTGGCCAATATCACTGAAATCGGCCAAGTAGTTTTTGAAATATTACAAAGAAAGGCAATATCTGTATTTGGTGGTCATTTTCCAATATGGTGGCCAAACGCATCAAATTTGGAACACGTGACCAAACTTTTATTATACTCTTACATGTCGGTAACTTTGATCAAAAGTCAAAATTAAGGTACATAGAGATAGAAGTGCACACGGGATATTAATTAGCCAACTCCTAGACTAGGCCTATATAATAGGCCTACATTTATTGCAGGTAGTTGACTTAACGTACACAATTTTTTTACGAAAAACTGAAGAGCTCTTAAACGCCTCATTTTATCAATAAAATTATATAAGCATATTTGCTCGCTTCATCAACACGAACACATCTGGGCCAAGATAACTGAAATCGGTCGATTAGTTTTTGATATACAGCAAAAACAAGCAATAACCTTATTCTTCGGCCATTTTCCAAGATGGCGGCCTAACGCACCATATTTGGAACGTGTGACCAAACCTTTTTTACACTCCTACATGTCGGTAACTTGAATCAAAACTCAGAATTAGGGTACATAAAAGTGCACACGGGACCATAGCCTGCTTCTAGACTATTATGCGGAGAAGTTCAGCGTACTCGATAACACTGGTAGGGGCTGAGCCCTTTCATTACATTAACTCAAGATCTTTAGCATAACTTAATGTACCTGTACGAATCATCGAAATGAATCATTATTATAATTATCGGTATATGAAGCAATTAACCTCATTGATCTACAACACTCAAAATATAGGCCATGAAATACATAAGTATAGGCCTATATTGCAGTGCTGGGCACCTAACTAAAAAAGTAGTTTAACTAACTATTTTTTAACAAAAAAGAAGTAGTCTAACTACTTTTCAAAACTAACTAAAAAAAGTAGTTTAACGTTTAACTAAATAAAAGTAGTTAACTATTTAACTACTTTTCTAATTACTATTTTACATAAAATTTGCAGTTTTCGATATGAAATTTTAATAAAACTCATAGATGAGCTTGATTAAGCTTATTTCTGTAGCCCACATCACAGGAATGCACATTAATTAACAGGCAAACTGAATTGCTTTAGTTTAATAATTTTCAGTAAAAGAGAGGTATGCGCATGCATTCATTCATTTTTACCTTGCTCACAACTTCGACGACATTTAATATCACCAGAATTGTTCGCTTTCAACTAAAAAAAGTAGTTAACTATACTCTTTTAACTATACTTTAAAAAGCAGTTAAACTATTGCTCTAACTTTAAAAAAGTAGTTTAACTAAATAGTTAACTACTTCTAGTTAACTATTGCCCATCACTGCTACATATTGTAACCGCTTGAGCCAGGTCGCCTCTGATGGCACCCTGTGGTACGCAGCAAACGTTAAACTAACCCTTACAGCTTTTATGATATTGGCCTACTTAATTACGTCTTGCTGTCCTATTTCGAATGTTTTAGATCAATGATGATGATTGCTTGAATTTGCTATGTATGTTTACGGTATACCGTATAATTATGATTCATTTGGATGATTCGTAGAGGTACCGGTACAGGTAGATCGAGTTTGCTTTAGTATCAGTGGCGTATAAAAATTAAGTGGTCAATTTTTTTAATGCAAGTTTTCGAAGCGGGGGGGGGGAAGCTTATTGAATCTAGGGGGCAAAGAGTCCAAAATGGTATCTTCCTAGTCAAATTGTGGTAATTTTCAAATCAAGGAGGATATGAGCCTATGGCCTGCTTCGCCCCTCACCCCATTCAGATCGAGGGGGCGCCCCGGGCACCCACACTGTTTAAGATAGCAAAACAGCGCAATTATAGTGATACCGTCATCACAACAACATCAAGCACTAAAAGAAACTCCAAAATGCAAATATAATTATGTCCATTATTCGGTGCAAAACCAACAACAGAATACCGGTCCAAATCTCCTATCGTGCTATCGTCCTATCCAGTCTGTCGTGCTGTCGACCTAAATGAAGCAGTACATCCACAATTCTGGTATTGATGTACTTTTTCTGTTAAATTCGCCATGCATTAAGTTAAATACAAGTTTGGTGTTGCTTTTTCTGATTCGAAAAGCATTACGTGCGGGTGGGTAATTCTGAAATAAATGGGGTTGGGGCTTATTTCCATGCACTACATGAAAACTTTATTCTTCGTTATGTCCTATATTTTGAATGGGGTTTCCTATGTTTTTTGGGGCTGTCCTATATTTTTTTTGAAAACCTGCTGTGACCACTGAAATCAAGTTATACTGGACAGTTGGGTGCATAACATAAAAACTGCCCCACATTATTTTTATTTCATTTTAATTTTTGCATAAAGTCCTCATCTTTTACATACTGGGCCCGGGCCCCCTTGACACAATATGAACATAGTTGCCCCTCCCCCATAAAAAATCCTTGATCTACCATTGACCACGAATTACTGCTACATAGAAATTATGTCTTGAAGGATAATATTATAATTTGACATTGTTTTTATTTGCTTAGGTTGCTAACGACTTTCTCATACTGGACAGAGTTGTCAGAAGTTATCCAGGATTCTCGTCGAGTCGTATCGTTGGACCAGACTGTGTAGGCGTTCAGAACGGAAGCCTTGGCTACAACATTCTAAAAGCTACTGCAAACATCTCAGGACACATTCTACATGCTCTCACATTCCATCATTACTACTTTAATGGTTTGCTGTAATTATTATTTCATTTATTACTCAAGGATTAACATTACTTTCTCATACCATTTGTGTTTGTAACACACAGTTAATGCAGATCCTGAAGAAGGCAATTGAAAACTATCTCAACTTCAGAATCATGAATTTCCTATTTGAAAGTATCAAGTGATAGTGCTATTTAGTTGAAGCAGGGTCCACTCCTCAATGAGCAAGATAGTAGGCTACTGTGTAAAGAAAGTAGTGCTTTGGACTAATCATGAGGCTGAAAATGACTAGATAAATCTTATATTACATTATTGGCTGAAACGTCTTAGCAACAATGGATAGAGTGTTTAACTCTGCACAATGGCTAGTGTGTTCCTGTGGTGGTTTGTCCAAGTTCCAGGTTATAGCTATTGCTGATATATAAAAAATCGGAAAGATCAACAACTTAATTGGTATCATGCACAAAAGACATCCGCAATTTTGTGTCACTTTTTGACTCACCTCCCGATCCCCATGGACCTAACCCCCTCCCTCTCCATTTGCGATCACGGAGGGGGGTCAGTCAGAAACTTTGGACGGCAGGGTTAGGCCTGATTTGGTCATGAAATCTTCAGTTTTGACAACTTTTTTATATTAATTAGGCAATCCGCGTCTAAATAGAAGCAAATCCAAAGAAATTCTCTTCAAATCCCCTAACTCAAAGAAACAGACAACAGATATCCCCCAACTAGAAGGCATAGAGCGAGTATCAGAATTAAAGTGTCTGGGTATCACTGTTTCAAGTAATTTTTCCTTTTCTGCCCACATTTCCAGTCTTATTAGTTCGTGTTCGAGTAACATCTTTGCACTATACTCCCTACGCACCAAAGGTCTATCAAATGAACTCCTTCAGACAGTTTTTCAGGCTTCCACGTTCTCTAAGCTTTTATATGCCTCACAATTTTGGTATGGTTTCTGTAATGCTGAAGATAAAAACCGACTTGAGGCCTTCTTACAACGAGCAAAAAGGGCGGGTTTTTATTGTAATGATCCACTTTTGAGGATCTCTGCACCTCAGCCGATGAAAAGCTATTCAAGAGCATTTGTTCTAACTCCAAACACCTGCTTGCTTCTCTATTACCCCCTTTAAATAATCATATTTATTCCACTAGAAGAAATGTTGCTAGAAGGTCCTATTTTCTCCCCACTAAGCGAAGTAGTCTGGCCGATAGGAACTTTATAGTTAGCATGATACTTCATGATGCCTTGAACTAATCTAGTCTTAGGACCTATGAAGACGTTCAGTGATTTACAATTCAATTAAAGTAACAATTCTTAACAATTCAATTATTTAATCATCTTTAGTAGGCCATAGGGTCTTGTTTAGACATAAAGGTCAAGTGTATTTAATGTCCTATTTGTTAAGTTTAGTTTATTTTTCATCTATTGTTGTATATTGTATTGCCAGTTGATGTCTTGTAACTATCTGCGGCTGTCAAATTTAAATGAAATAAATGAATATACAATTATATATATTTGAAAAAAAACCATATATGCTCTTTCTCGCTGTATCTAAAAAAATATTTACACGACTTTTTTGTGAATCGTAGGCTATTATCTAAAAATTTCATTTTGAGCATCCATAAAATAATTCTTTTTTGTGGATGTCTGCATCAGCCCCAACCCCCTTGTCCGCATTTGTTCGTATCGGCGAATAATGTTGTACAGATATCTTTAAACTTTAATCTGATTTAATAGTCACGACATTTTTGTTTCAAAGCATGTTCATATCATTTAATATAATAATATTGGGATTTTAACAATGTTCAACATTTTTCCTGATTTGGTTACATTGTGGCAATGATTTGGAATGAAGATGGTACCCAGATTAGAAAATTATAAAAAATTGCACAACACTATTCAATTAAATATTAAATGTTACTTGAAGGAGCTGGTAAAACCTACAAAGACTTCATTGATCCCTCTCACTTCTCTAACCTGGCGATGTCCATCATGCTGGTCAAGTCAGCGATCAGTGCTGGTCAGCACCCGACACTGCCCGTGTGGATAGGTGAGACCAGCGACGCCTACAACAGCGGCACGCCCAATGTGACCAACCGCTACGTCTCGGGCTTCCTCTGGATGGACAAGCTGGGATTGGCTGCTCGTATGGGAGTGGGCGTGGTCACGAGGCAGACGCTGTACGGAGGATCCTACTCTCTCGTTAGTGATTACCTCCAGCCCAATCCTGATTACTGGCTCACACTCATCTATAGACAGCTCGTAGGCGCTAGAGTTCTCGATGTCGGTGAGTGGAAGAGTTGTACTAATTGGTGTGATGATAAAATAGTTTACGAGTAGGTCTAACTTTCTAATAGCATTGCTTTCAATTTACTTTTGCACATGTACGACACACACGCAATAATACATATTGATTGATTAAATCCGATTACGTGAAGATAAATTGTTTAAAAAAACTGTATTTTTAGTGTTGTTGTTGTTGCCCACCCGAGGATCAGCCGAGGATGTGCTGCCCCTCTATCTTAGTCCTTGGGAGCGCTCCTCCAGGGCTCGCCGCCAGGTATCCAGCAACTCTGTCGCCTCACAGGGATTGGTCTATAAGTGTATTGGAGTAAGTGTTGTCTGTATTTGTATGCATTGAAAGAGGTGTATTGTGTCATGTGTTTGGTCAGAGCAAAGGG
>JAQFZF010003071.1:0-11714 GCA_034695365.1 Enchytraeus norvegicus
AGAGAGAGAGAGAGAGAGAGAGAGAGAGAGAGAGAGAGACAGACAGACAGAGAGAGAACGAACGATAGAGAGGGAGAGAGAGAGAGAGAGAGGAGAATGAAAAAATGGATAAAAGAGAGAGGACGAGAGATAGGGAGTATAAAAGAAGTAAAAAAATAGAGAAAAGTGTCAACTTAGTACCGGTATACATTGATAAAATAAATAAGCATCTTCAATGTTAATTGTTCTATTCTCCGTAAAAACTACATTCGCTATTCTTATTAATATTGAACTGTTTCTCGAACTCATTTTATCTTTATTTGACCGCGGTCCGTAACTCCGCGATTCTAAGCCATATGGTATGTTCAATTGTTCATGGATTTTGGTTACAAAGTGTTTAGGGAAATATTTTGGAGACAGGAAAAAGTCAGGAAAAGGTCAAGTCACTGAACACCCGGTACTGATGATAAACATGTAGATATTATCATCTATAAAGATTTATTCAATACTCAGATGGTATCACCGTATCCATATTGTTCTAAATGTCATTATAAGTACTTGGATTACCAGAAGAAACCTGAGAGATAATACTATTGCATCTCTATTACTGAAGATATGAGGATTAAAACAATAACGAAATTGAAATTCTTCAATATAATAAATTCTATATTCCGACTGACTTACGGATTCAAGATAGCGTTAACAATTTGAGTTCAGCAGTTCATGACAACCTCGAGAAATATGAAGTCAATGACGATCCAATTGAAATTAAAATATCTTCATTCAATAAGGCAACGCAAAAATTAATGAGTCATTCAGCAAGGCATAGAATTCAATGCAAATTGAAAACAGAAATTCTAACAGTATAATAAGTCAGCCAACAATGCATAAAAATGGCAAAATAAAACAATGCTCTGAAAATAATTTTTTTATATTTTTTAGCCCCGCCAGGGTCGGTTATCACCCAGGGCATTTTAAAAAGTTTTAAAAGCGAAAGAATTAAAAGAAAAATAAAGTCCAAATCCAGAAATCTAACCCAAGAAAAACCAAGAACGAAATAAAAAGCAACAAGCACTCAGAGACACTTATAACACACATATGCCTACACACAGGTTGTGTAAGAACAGCGAGTAGAATACAAATAGAGAGAGAGGGGGAGGGAGAGAGAGAGAGAGAGAGAAGAAGACACAAGAAAGAGGAAATAAGAAATGCCGGAATATGACGAAAATTTCTAACAGAAACAGCGAGAGAGAGAGACAAACAGAGAGAGAGAGAGAGAGAGAGAGAGAGAGAGATAGAGAAGACACAAATAAAACCTAAAAATAAAATATAGAAGAAATACAAACCGTCACACAGACAAGGAGACACGTGCAGAGACACACAAGCACGCATACAGACACGCAGAGCCGCTGTACGGTTGACCGGATAGCTCCGGATGCAGGACTCACGGACTTCCTTTATTCCTCAGAGTTCTGGACTACGTGACAATCCTCGGTACTCAAGGTGTTTTTCCATTTCTAATGAACATAGATCGATAGTAGTTGTAGACAGGACCTTGATCATAGGAACTTGTTTACGAAGTTTTACTTGGATCCAGTTTAGACTGGTTATTGTAGAATCTAGGAATTGTTAGGAAGTTTAGCGTAGATCCAGTTTGGACTGGTTATATAGGAACAGTTTGGAATGGTGCAAATAAGTCGAGTTAAAACCGGTTTAGGTAGTGTCGTTTATAA
The DNA here is from genome assembly GCA_034695365.1 of Enchytraeus norvegicus. Lineage (NCBI taxonomy): Eukaryota > Metazoa > Annelida > Clitellata > Enchytraeida > Enchytraeidae > Enchytraeus > Enchytraeus norvegicus. The sequence continues at coordinate 1,713 of JAQFZF010003071.1, forward strand.
ATGGTTTCGTTGCTAACGTAGAGTTAACCTTGATGATAACTTGTTTACAAAGTTTTATGTAGATGATAGTAGGTCTAGTTTTGACTGGTTTTATGTAGAATTCTAGGTAGATCAGATGTTGAAAATAGTTCGAGTTAAAACTGGTTTTAAGCAGGTACATCCTTGGATATTGAAAATTTAAAAGTCGTGACTGGTTATATGATGGCCTAAAAATCATAGATGGCCTAAATAATTAGAGTTTAGGCCGGTTTTAGTCAGTATCATCTGCAGACTGTTATATAAAAGTGGACCAATCCAAATATGTAACAGAATGTCTAACATTTTCAGACATGATTATTCTCTAATCTGGGATAGCATTATATTGACACGAGGTAGGAGATTTCGCTTGATCTCTCTACGTTTGTAAACAAAATAACATTTTTATTAATTCATATGCCGATTGGTCCACTTTTTGCACAGCATCGTCTAATTATTAATAGGATTATTAAATGCTTCACAGAAGAAGATGACAAAACCAACTGAAACTGTCGGATTGAGTACGAAAAATGGAAATTTAATTACTTTTTTCTATGTATTATTTTTATAGTAATTTGTAATTAATTAATTTTTTCCTAAAAGCTTCAGACACAGCGGGGAAAAATCGAGTTTATAAATGCAAGATCTATTATACTATTTTTTGCAAGATAATTTATTACGTTATTAACTTAACATTGATTGCCTCGTTCGAAAAGGGAAAGCCGCCAAATCTTAACTTATATCACTTTCCGTAGGCCTACAAAGCTGCAGTTTACTTAGCTGGAGAAAGCTGTAAAGGATCAGGGAAATTTTGAAAAGGTAGCTTGATTGTACTAAGTCGTCTTGAAGAGAAGCCTTGTTCTTCTGAACCGTGACGTTAAATACACTCAAATCTTTTTGAAAATATATCTTAACATATAGGCCTACTTTATGAACTTACTAGATCTTAATTTAGTAAGTCTTAACTTAAGGATTTGTAAGAAGATTGTCCAGTGCGATTTTGTAGAAAACCCTAAATGTAAAAGCTGTAAAGATAAAGTTTGTTTCCGTCAAGGATACTGTCAGGGATGGACCTGGGATTCGAACCCATGGCCTCTTTCTTATTGGACCAGCTTGCTACCGATTTGAAATGTGTAAGATTAGTCTATAATTATTATCATTGCATCAGATGAAAACTGACAGGTCGTTGGTTGTTAATGATATTTAATCTAGGCAAGTAGGCCTACACTGGTTACTTTAATAAATTACGAAATTAGGAAGACTTGTAATGTGGGCTTGTTAATGGTTAAAGTTAATTGATTTCATTTTTAAAACAGCGGCCTAATCGAACTGGTATAGAATCCTATATCAGAATCCCAGGATATATTTCTATTAGATAAGCGAAATAATTGCAAACGCCAAGGCTGTTTATTAACGATTACGCTAAGCAGCATGGTCTGAATTAATGCATAACTTTTAAGAAATAGACTGGTATCTGTTTTAGCTGATTAATCTGCAACTGATTAATTCAAAGGTAAGTGTCTATAGTCTATACAATAGGTGTTATTACAAAATAATTCTAAAAACTGCAATGACGTTCCAGACATCACCTTCGGGTTAAGAACCAAACGTTAAATACTCCTTGATTGATTAATTGATTTCGAATGTATTCTCTCATAAAGATTTGATTTTAGACGTCTCAGACAACATATGCCACACCAGCTGGTCCACCCAAGCGAAACCGGAAAGCACGTACGTTGAAAGAGAAAAGGACAAAACACGTTGCCGATCCTTTTATCCAAAAAAGCATATGCATTGTTGCTATAGCAAGCGACTTTAACCAGCTCTCAAATGATGCTCTGTGTAATTTAGGACTGTTGCAGGTTGTTAATCAGCCTACACATCTCGGCCACTACCTAGATAGACTCTATATCAGTGAGCCTATCTATAGTAACATTAGGGTTGTCAGTCCCAATATTAAGACCAATCACACGGCCACTATTGCTTGTGGCAGCACCGAAATAGTGGATTATAATAAATCACGAACTTCTTACCAGGTTCGTCAGAAGTCACCAGCACAATTTGCTTCTCACACATTTAAGCCAAATCAATTGGGATTGTGTAATGAACTGTTCTGAGCCTATGCTCGCTTTGATCATTTCTATTCTATTGTACTAAGACTTTTGGATAAATTATTTCCATTGAGAGAAGTCACCATAACATCAAGAGACCCATATTTTGTAACACCTTATATTAAGTGTATGCTTAGAAAAAAGAATAAACTTGTGAGAGCAGGCAAGCAGGAGGAAGCCGATTCATTAGCACTTAAAATCCAAAAATTGATTGTAGATCAAAATATAGCTTCTCTTAAAGATATTGGCATTGATAATGCGAGCGAAATGTGGAAAAGGGTAAAGGGTGAAACTGGTAAATAGCTGGTAAAAACTAACGCGTTTTTTGGAGAAAAGCTGGTAAAAATCATATTTGGACAGTGGCATCACTGGTCAGTACCCCTATTATAAATATGCCTCACGTTTTAATTTTTTTTATACGGGGGAAGTGTTCTGCTGCAGTACGTTATTCTGTTTTTAAAATATTTTCATTTTTTTAGTGCATTAAAAGAAAAGCTTATTTAAATACTTGTTTTCACTGTAAATTTTATTTATTTGGCAGGAGTCAATGTACTAGCGTCAATGTTACATGCCTGCTACTTGATGATAAAAGAATTAGGTCAGTATCAGTGATGCCACTGCTGGTTTAATTAAACCAGAGCTGGTTTATTTCACTAGAAGCTGGTTTGCTGGTTTATTCTTCTTTTTCAAAAAAGGACAAATCTGGTTTAATTCCGGCTTTCTGGTTTATTTGCTGGTTTAATTCCTGAAAAACACTACTTATTATTACAAACAGAAAAGTTATCACATTAAATTATTTAATGCAAAGGAATCTTGCTGTATAAGATGGTTTTCTGATAGTTCAGAGGCTAAAAAAAAGTTTTGCTCACTCCATTCGCGTTCAGTTTTTCACTTGCCTTGCCAAGAAACGCCATGATCAGTCACGTTAGGAGTATGCCCAGGAATATGTTGATGCCAATATTCTTTGACTGCTTTTTGGAACTGTAGTGGCTGTGCACTATTAAAAAAATTGTAATGCCTGTGTGGTTTTGTAATGAACAGCGACAGTACTGTAATTTTTCTATAAAAAATTATCGCATGCCATCGATTGTTTTACTTAAGATAATAAAATTTCTGGCAATCTTTTGAAATTATGCTTATAAATTCTATTAATTGTTTCCACAATTATCATTCGTACGTAAATTATTCCTCTCCATTTCACGATGTAGGAGGGTGAATATCCAGTTGATTAGGAAACCATTTCCCAAATTTACACATAGATTTACATGTTTGCTCCCGTACCGTTTCGTCAGTCTTCGTCAATTCTTTAGATTGCGACATACGACTGGGCACAAAATATTTAGAGATCTTCATATGTCAATTGTCACCGCTTGCGATCAGTCATATATAACGTCATCTCGTGGGGGAAGCTGACGACTTTATGACAGGTGGGGTAAGAGGCCTTGATGACGTCATCAGTGCGACTTTTGCACACACCTTATGCTTAAATTTGAAACCGCTCAATTTTTTCGCGAAATCGAACTATTTTTATGAACCGCACTATTTTATTTAATAGAGCGTGCAATTTATCATGAATAACACTTTTTTGCGACATTGTATATCTACAGTGCATATATTGTTGCATGCACCACCACCCAGAGACCTTATAATATAATTATAAGGTCTTTGCTACCACCACCCCCTCAAATAAAATTAAAAATCTGTTTATTATTTCCAGGAGCTGGTTTAATTCTGGTTTATTTTTTAGGCCGATTCTGTATAAAAGCTGGTTTTATTCAAATTTGGAGAGTGGCATCATTGGTCAGTATCTAAGTTCAATGATCAGCTGATCAACAAATCTCGAATCTCTGGTAAAGTTTTTGATTTAATGATCTCTTAGCTACCGCCTAATTTAACCATATACTGACCAGCTAGGCCAGCTCTAACCCACAGCCGAACCATAAAATGAACCCTAAGTGAACATTTAGATAGAATGCAATATTTGTACATGTGCAAGATGCAAAGAGATGCTTGATTTGTAGGGTTGATTGATGATGTACTCATTAATGAGCGAGAATGCAGACTGTAAGAATTTGTGTCTTTGGCCTGCCGTTTGCAGAGCACTGGATAGATAGATAGGCCGGTAATCCTGATAACGGCGGTCCCAAATTATTACAGAAGTTAGAAATTTGTGCCTGTGTCATATTTGTTTCAACTGCTGTGTTAGGGTCTGGTGGGGTTTTGGTTAGGGACCTTAGGGTTAGTCCCAACCCTAACCCATACACTAACCCTAACTTTGATCTTCAGTATTTGTGTAAATTTTCAATTAAATCGGACCTAATGAATAATTTGGGACCACCGTTACCAGGACGCCATTATTACCAACTTTATTAGGTACCTAATTAGGATACAAGAACTCGTAGTATATAATGATTTAAAACTAATACACAGTTGATCAAGATTGGATGTAAGAAAATATTCTTTCTCAAGTCGTATAGTGGGTGTATGAAAAAAAGGCCAAATTGGTTTATACTTTCGGATACTATAATAGCTGTAAGAACAATTTGGAAACTCTGGGTTTCAGAGGATCTGTACTATAACTGGGAGGCAGGCATAGTAAATCTATTCTATAGTCTTAAAAATAAACTAATAAAGCTTGATAGAGGTTGTGTCTTATAAATGTTATCTAGTGTGGATGTGGATATTGAGGCGTAAGCCTGCTTCCATGTATACCAATCAGGATAAGTTAATGCACAGCCCTGGCTACAGGCTATGTATGAAAGTGAAAGTACAAAATTTAATGATGTATAGATTGTATTGCCTACATAAGCAAGCTGGTAATCCTGGTATCTATCTATCTCTAGTGCACTGCCAAATGGCAGGTCCACGGTACATATTCTGAAACACATTCTGCTATCACACTCACTAATTAATGAGCACTCCATCTATCACCAAGTTGATCCAATCAAAATGGCCATGCCTTTACCACATCTAAAATGTAACATTTCTCTTAGGAATATAGCCTATAGTATACAGGGTGGGGCAAAACTTTACGCTCCCCTAGCGAAATCTCAATAACTTCGTCAAAACTAATGATTTTAAAAAATAATTTAAGGAGTTCTAGAGGAGGAATGTTGACATCCAACGTCCAAATTTGGTAGAAAAATATTAAAAAGAAAAAAGTTACAGAGTTTCTGCGAAAAATACTAAAAAAGCAAATTAACAAAGCTTCTTCAAAAGGCATTCATTCTTTTTAATTGAATTGTGGCTCTGACGAGGTCCGCTTGTTGATGATGCCGATTCTATTGCACAGTAGGTGTTAAAAGTGACCGTCATCTATTAGTATGCACTCCTATAACCTCTTCAAGAATGCTAGTACAGCCAGATCCATAGCCTCTGCTGGCTTGTGTTCCCAGACCTCTTATGGCTTGTGTTCGCAGATTGCCTCCAGCACAGTATTTAGCCTTGTTGGTTGGTTTTGGAGTGAACACATTGTACATAGCGCCTCAGACGTGGTAGTCGAGGAAATTGAAGTTAGATGAGTTTGATGGCCACTCCACCTTCTTGACGAACTCCAGACCATGTTGTTCTATCCATTCTTGTGTCACAGCTAAATATTGAATATTTAGTAAGCTTTGTTAATTTGCTTTTTTCTTTTGTTTTTGTAGAAACTCTGTAACTATTTTATTTTTTTATATTTTTTGACCAAATTGGGAAGTTAGATGTCAAGATTCCTCCTCTAGAACTCCTTAAATATTTTTTTAAATCTTTAGTTTTGATGAAGTTATTAAGATTTCGCTAGGGGGGTGTAAAGTATTGCCCCACCCTGTATATATTCTGACTTCAGAGGTGGTTTCACGTTGCCTTCATCAGTATGAAAATATCTGTGTTAGTCGGCTTTTACAATACAATACAATACAATACGGTTTTAACGTCCATTTCATCATCTGACGACGATATCAGGAGCGTATCCAACAGTACTTGTAAGCACTACCAACTGGTCCACTCAAACGCAGTTAAGTAATCAGTTAACTGGTCCACACAGTTAAGTAATCACAGGTACTGAAAGAGAAGCAGGGGTCAACACTGGTCAAATACGGTGCAGGTCCATTTATTCGAAAAACCGATAATAATATCATAAAATGTCTAAGGAGGAAAAAAGTGAGAAAGTGTTCCATATGGTCGGAGCAGCAAAAGCAAAAGATCACCTACCTACAGTACTTTGAATTTTAGGAACCGAAAGAAGCATAGAATTAGTAGATAAATATTTTTACTAGAGGCCTATATAATACTATAAATAATTTGTGATAGATATTTTTACGAAATGTAAGCAGTTTTCAGTTGCTCTATTCTCAAGTTTCCCTGATCCAACACGGGGAACTCTTATAATTTCTTAATAATATTCTTATTTAAGCCTGGCTAAGTATAATGGAAAAGAAATGGCCTGTATAATTGTCTAGAAATAAACATATGAATTTTTTAAACACAATAAATCAATTTTATCATATTTTTTAGCCCAGGGTCGTTTACCACCCAGGGTAATAAATAAAAAATAAAAAACATGAATCACAATTGAAATAATATATAATATTATACATGCTGGATATGATAATATCACTATTGCTATTTAGGCTACTGTTGTTGTTTTATAAGCACTTCTTGTTTTAATAATATATATTATGTTTATTTCTTGATATTAGTATTCAAGTTAGATTTTAAAATGCCAGTATTAAGAAATCCAGTGATTCAGTTGAAATTTGAAAATGAAGCATCTAATCAAGTGGTAAGTTTCAACTATGTTCTATAAGTTGCATACATTTTAAATAACCTATATACAGGATGAGTTTATAATTTAAAAACCACAGGCGAAATCTCAATAACTTTTTCAAAACTCAATATATTTTTAAAATATTTACAGGATATATAGAGGAGGTTTTTCCACATCTATCCTCCAAATTTGGACGATAGATATAAATTATTAAAAAAGTTACAGAGTTTTTACGGAAAAAGTCAAAAAAACATAACATAGCTTATTCAAATAACCATATGGTACAATATGGATCGAACAGCATAGTCCGGAGTTCGTCAAGAAGGATAAGTGACCACCAAACTCACGTGAGCTTAATATTCTTGAATGCCATGTCTGGGACGAAATACTTGAGTGACACAAAGTGTTCATTTCTAAAAGGCTAAGAGCACTCCCATCAGGAGTGAAGAGCAAAAAAACCCAAGAAAACAGCACCACCTAGCGAAATAGTATGTCAAACATGTGCGGTTGTCACGTGTAAAAGCAATTTGCAAAAGAAAAATTATTTTTAAACCAATCAGCACCCACGAAACATCTTATACCATGCTGTTTGAATAAGCTATGTTAATATGTTTTTCTACTTCTTCCGTAGAAACTCTGTAACTTTTAAATAATTAATATTTCTCGACCAAATTTGGAGGATAGATGTGGAAAACCTCCTCTATATATCCTAAAAACATTTTAAAAATATCTTGAGTTTTGACAAAGTTATTGAGATTTCGCCCGTGGGTTTTTTACACTCACCCTGTAGATTATAATTATCTGAATCCCATAGCCTAATAATAATTTAGGCTATTTAAAAATCATAATGATTAACATAAATTTGTAGAATAGATTATAATAATAAGTATGAGACATTCTTGAATTGATAGATAGACTTTTCTATTAATTTAAATTTGTTAATTTATATTTAAACTGATTATCATAATTATTAGTATTTAATGCCGTATGTAATTTATTTGTTGAGTTGTTGTTTGATTTATATATTTAGGCGACAGAGATTTTGAGCCAACTAGTTTTAACAGACGATCAGGTGAAGACTGTGATGGAAACACTCCACACTGAGATGTGGCATGGACTTAGTAGGGATAGCTCTAGGCGTAAACTAACATCACTACAGATGGAAAATACTTATGTTCTCTCACTTCTGAATGGACAAGGTAGCCTACAATTTTAATTTTAATGTCATGTTGATCATGTATCTCTCTCTCTCTGTCTCTCTGTTTCTCTCCCTTGCTCTCTCTCTCTCTCTCTCTCTCTCTCTCTCTCTCTCTCTCTCTTAGTACATAAACAAATGTATTTATTATGTATAATAACTAACCTACCTAATATTTAATGTATTATAACTGTGGGCCTATAGTTTTTATGCCTTATTTTCTCGAGAAAATTTAGATGGATGAAGTGCGTCTCCTTAACTTCCTCAGTGACTGTGCTAGTTAGTCAGCTTTAATGAAACACATGCAGTTTTCGGTTGGACTATTGTCTCTATTCTCAAATTTGCGGGAGCCTACACGGCTATGTTTATAAATTCATGTTCCTGTTATATCAAAGTTGCAATTGATAGTTTAATTGCGAACTTCAATAGCTATGATTTAGTAAATAAAAGATATAACTTTTGAGTTAGTACTCAATCATTAAAATTATAATTGTGGTTTATGCTATTTATTAATTTTTATGAGTTTTATGTTTATATCCTGATGCTACTGAGGAGCCTACATTGATGTCGCTTATGCCTCTGTTTTGTAGAGCAAGGAGAATTTCTGGCTCTAGACTTGGGTGGCACAAACTTTCGTGTGCTACTGTGCAGTATGAAGGATGGTCAGTGCACCAGTGTCAGTCGTAACTATAATGTACCAACACCAAAACTCTACGGACCCGCATCTGAGGTTTGACATCTGCTTCTAGAACTCCTGAATTAGATATCGCTAATTTAGCATTCTAAGCATTAGTTTATCTAAACAAATTATTATCTATCTGTATAATATAGAAAGTGAAGATGCAATCTTAATCTTTCACCGAAGTGCTTATAAATGTAGGCTACTAGTCTTGATGTTTTTATTTTTATTAAGTAGCATGAACTTCTGTCTTTCCATTTCTAATTACACAGTATCTAAATTGCAGTACCATATAATTAAGGTTAAAGTTAATGCCAGAACAGTGCATTTTTATACCGGAGCTGATCTTAAAAGCTAAAGCTGAAGTTAACGTCAGTTTCATCTCTTGACAGAGATATCAGTGACGGGCGAGCCTCGGATTCTTAGACTAAGTGTTGTAGCATTCTGGTGGCAATTGTCGTTAATCGGCTGGTGAAATCGATATTTATCAGCCTTATATATGACCTTCTTGTTTTCAAATACATTATTTCTTTATGAATGTTATTAACATAGGCCTACACTACAAATATCAGAGGATCCAGTACAGAGCCCTGCGGCAGGCCTAAACCATTTTTAACTATAGCCCATTCTGAAAACTCACCTTCTACTGAGACCTTCTGTCTTCTATCACTTTGCCAACTATCAATCCCCTTCAGAATCATCCCTGTTATCCCATTTGACTCCAGTTTGCTTTGCAATTGTTTATGAGGTACATTATAATTATATTTCAAATGCCTTTTCAAAATGTTATCATGTTATTAGGTATTTGATCATCTTGCCGAAAGTATTTATAAATTTCTACAAGAAGAGAATATGCTTGACAAGAGATTACATTTAGGTTTGAATTCAATAATTTTAGTTGAGCTCTATGATTTAATCATTTTTCGGTAGGCCTATTTGGTTGTTAAATAACTTATTAGTTATATTAATCAGCTGCTGTGAATAATCATGCATTTGTTATGTAAAAAATTTGAAACATTACACTGCATCTGTTTATTTACAATGTTTAATGTTTAACATACAATACATGTAGTATTTCATGCCAGAGCATCTCTATATTTTACAAGATTAGGCTAATAATAATATGTATTAACCTTTGCTCATCTATTCCTCCTTCGGCAAGTAGTTTCGATTCTGCTGATAATTCTTTATTATCTCCACCTCCTCAGTTCAATAGTTTCAATCCTGTCACTGAACACGAAGTTCGTAAAACCAT
>JAQFZF010003072.1:0-11712 GCA_034695365.1 Enchytraeus norvegicus
TGGCCATCCGAAATACGTCATCAGATTGAACCATGAATAATCAGGGGACTACAATCTCGGGGTATTGGGTGGGGGCAGCCGGTCAGGCGGCGGCGTGACTGTTTGGGGAGGGGAGGGCGAGTTCTGGCACTGGATAATATATTTGTTGAGCGGTAAGAATTCTATTGATTATTAAATAGAAGCATTAATAAGTTTATAGTTGCAGATCAGTAGTAGTAGTATATAAGCTTAATTAGCAAGGTTTTCATGGCATTCGCACAATGTTACTGTAGATAAAAAATACAGATTAAATATGATAATAATACAATGTCGGTTCTAAACAGAGGACGAGGGGGCCATGCACCGTCCCCCTAGACTTCACATTTCTCCATAAATAACATTGGTGAATAAGACTTATCCCCCCTCCCACCTGCCCACCAATAGGCCTATATTTCCATGGAATAGGAAATGACCCCAGATTATTGTGGCCGAAACCACTTCTGATTATACAAACAAAATATGAAATATAACATGGGATTAAACAAAAGTAACAACCAGTAAATAATATTACAGAAAAATACCAGCCGTTTAAGTTGTCCCTAGATGATCAGCAGCAGGAGTACGCCATAATGAAATTAGTAGCAACAAGCAGCATCCTGCTCAGGGTCGAATTTACGGTGGTGATGGCCCCTGTGCAGCGCACTTGTTGCACATGCCTAAATCCGGCCCTGATCCTGTTCAGGCATTTTTAGCTGAGAGCAGGGGCGCAACCACTGGGTGGGACGCTTCCCACCCAACTTTTCATACCCCTGGAATGATCCCATCCAACGTTTCATACCCCTGGAATGGTCCCACCCAACTTTTCATACCCCTGGTATGATCCCACCCAACTTTTCATACTCCCGGAATGGTCCCAACCAACTTTTCATACCCCTCGAATGGTCCCAACCAACTTGTTGAGACATATTGTTATTTCTTGTGAAGAGCCTATCCCGGTATCTGAGCTGGTATAATTTATATCTGTATTTCTTGTAATATGTCATCTATATTAACCCTATAGGCATGATGCTTTCTGCCAGGCAGGTCCATGTTTGTGGTGTTTCTATCATCAATTTCGTGTAGAGTTCCGTACTATTATAAATGTTATATAATTAATTTGGTCCCACCCAACATTTTGGACCTGGTTGCGCCCCTGGCTGTGAGAACATATTAGAAATAGTGTTAACAGCAGTAGAATAGAACCACTATTATTTACATTCAGGAAAGAATTTAAAATGGTTCAAAGAGAAGTTTCGAAGTGCGCGTCAGACACCCTTCTGACGATTTCAGCATTCATCGATTCTGTCAACTGAAGAGCTTGCTAGGGGTAGAAGTCGACTTTTTCACTTATTGCTTTCATTTAGTGACTTATTGGTGTCTTCCTTTGTTTGATTTTTTGTTTTTTTGGTATTAAACTGCTACCTTGTTGGTGAATAATAAACTACATAAACTACATAATAAGTAAAGTGCGTTGACCAGTGAATGAAGGACTGAACGAATCAATCAATCAATCAATCAATAACTAAATAAATTCATGAGGATTTAACATCCGATTCCAATCCCGAAGTGTCTGAAATATGCGATATCTGGCGATGTTGAACGTACGAGTTAGGCCTATAAATTATATCTTTACCCTGAAAGTATTAAATAAAATAATTTGCAATAATTACAACGATATTTTATATAGATTTTCAACGGATTAGGTAGGTATGAACTGGACAACCAGTACAATATTAACCGACCCAACAAGCTAATCCCATCACGCAGTCTTTCCATTAGTCGAATCTGAACATAAAGTTTTAGAGTGAACAAGTATGATTTCTGAGTTGCCTACCATGTTCCTCCTTCAGAATTTATTTCTTTATTTATTTATTTATCACATCACACAAGTATCTACGCTAACGGGTAGCACCTCCTCTAAACGATCATTTTCGATTGCTGAGTTCTAAGTTTCTCAAACACACGCAGACAGATTGTATAATGTATATTAGTATGAAAATGCTAAATACACAATAGTTTAACGTGCTATTCACATCGAATTAACTGAAACTCAATAAAGATTGACTAAAGATAACTGAATAGAACTAGGCTACATTTCTGAAAAATAAAGTTTTGACAATTTCTATAATAATTATTGTTCTCAGGTGTTCATTTGGTAGAGCTAAATCTCTAGCAGTGATATCAATCAGTGAGCGCCTCCCCACTAGTGAGATCTTAGAGGCGTATCGAGGCAGGGACACGGTCCAGTGTGGGCGCACTGGTAGGAGGAGGTCCATAGCCAAGAGCCCCTCTGAGAGGCGCATGAAATCTCCCTGCAGGAAGATCAACCAAGTCGCTCCTACTAGTATGTCATCTATATACGTCATTTTGATAATTACTAATTATAAATGTTTAACGACTGTTTTCACATCCAAGGATGATGTCAGGGACGTCATTGTGATGTTGATGTTACCTACCCAGGAGGTCAGCCGTGGTGCTGGTTTCCTCATCTCTCATCATTTCGGGAGGAGTCATCCACCGTGGTTATCCAAGGCCTGACAGGATCTTTTTTAGATCATGTGGTGTAATTATTAATGTTATTGTTGTTGATCACCCAGGCTTCGGCCATAGTGCCGACTCCCTCCATCCCGTCATTATAAGTTACTTCATAGAGAACGACTCTCATTTTGGAAGCAGGCCTCTAAAAGTTAAAGGCTATAGCCAAATTTAACGTCAGTTTCATCTCTCGAAAGGGATATCAGTAACGGGCGAGCCTCGGATTCGAACCCCTACTGATCTACTGATCCGCAGTCGGAAACCTAATCGATCGTGCCACTGGCTCCTGCCCAAAACCTCTGCTTTCAGCCTCTGCTGAAAGCAGGGGTTCCCGATGGGAAGGGGAAGGAAAAATGTGATGCAAATTGTAATCTAGGCTTCGCTGTATTAGTGCCCCACCTGTTGCAGGCTATATCGTTATAGGGGCTTAAGTATTGATGTCATCTTTACCATCGTGCGATAATTTAGGATTATAAGCTTAATTATGAAAATCATCAGGCTGTTGGTTGCTAATTTGTTGTCTTACATAATATTTTCCAGCACCCATATAAGTGAGAGTTCATTTACTTATAAAGAAGGTTCAGACACGGAATACCCACCAGTACGGGTGGCCCATTGCGTCCCTGATATCGTCGTAAGATTATGAAATGGACGTTATATCCATATTGTATTTTATTGCGACTAAATAAAGATATCAATGCGGAGATGGCTACCTGGGTGTACCACAGCATCAAAATATGATGATATTCATCATCATCTTACTGGCATCGTCGTCAGACGAAGAAACGGAAGCGGAATCAAATCAAAATCAAATCAATGCTAATTTGACGTCCGTTTCGTCATCTGACGACATCAGGTACGTCTCCTACAACACTTGAATGCGCTTTAGCTCGCAATGAATACGATTCAAATTCGTACCATTACAAATGGATTAATCTAATAGCAGCTACACTACAAGCAAAGCGTTGTAAATTGAAGGCTTCAACTTATGTTCACAAATGCTTTATTTTAATTGATGTAGGCCCTTTAGCAGTACATATACCTATTGTGCTGCAGTGTTAAACATCTGCAAGATCGTACTCGTATGTCTATATAACGCTTTTGAAGTCTCTGACATAGCTTTGGTGTGAAAAACGGCCGTTAAATCTACATTTTATTGCATAGTATTGCATACGTCGGCATCATTTTATAGTTTAAATGATAACAATAACATTAATAAAGCTTAACGTCCGTTTCCTTTTCTAAGGAGAATGTCAGGGACCGTATCCTTGTAAATGCGACAAAGTCGTGGAAATCGGCATGTGGGTGACTTGTGGAACTTGATAAGGCGGTGAGTGTTCTGCCGAATTAGTTTGCAAGTATGTAGAAATGGAGTGCTATTGGTTTACAATGGGACAGAAGTATGCTATTAACTAGCAACATAACAAAAGTGGCCTGTAAAACAGTCGGCCATTTATTGATAAAGATCACATCATTGGGCCTACTACAATCATTGTGAGAATGTTTGTTACAATAAGTGTCTTGTTATTTTACAGTTGGACTCTTTCTAATACATGTAATACGAGCATTCGAGTAGTTTAGTGGGTCACTTGTTAAAATATTGCACTTTCTCTGAGAAATAGCAACACATTTCATGTAATTTTGTCATCACAACACATTTTGTACTAAAAATTAGCAGCAGGTTCAGCTCTTTGAATAATATTGTGGTTGTATACGTGAAATTTAGATATGACGCTAGCGTATTTACTATTTCCATTCAATATTTTTATGAAATAAAATATCAATTGAGGGAATAAATGAGCTAATCAATAGTTGCTATTATTCTTTAACATAATGAATGTAACACAGCCTCACTGTCTCGATTATACCTGCTCTCCTGATTGATGCTCGAGGGAGTGCAATATGAATTACTACGAGATGAGTTGTGAATATTGGAATTTTTTTATGAAAGTATTTTCTTACAAGACGATCAGATATAATGATATAGGCCTACGTTGAGGCATTCAGGGATTTTATTTTGACCGGATGGTGCAGAAATCTTTCTTTTATTATTTATTTATTATCGCTGTACTCCTTGTACTAAAACCAAAAACTAATAGGTACCTGGCACATATACACAACAAATCAGACGGAAAGAACAATGAACAATTGTCAAAGAAATTATATTGATGATAAATAATTAATCAAATACAATCAGACACGATTTAACGCCACAAATAATGAACGTCTCTAATTTTATAAATCAAATGTTATTACTTCAAATGTTGTAGGCCTACAACAATTATGATTAATGAATTTCTGTAAACTATATTGATATATTATGCATATAGAGTTTTGATGGATTAGGCCCTATCTGCTAATTGAAATAAAAATTCATTCATAGTTCTTGATTAAAAAAATAAGTCAAAAGTTATCAATCTAAGCCCATGTTTAATGACACATCAAATATTCGTATTTTAAATTTATACTCTCAAAAGAAAGTAGTGTTAAAAATTAATTGTATTATAAATTGTTTATATGAATATAGAATTTGTTACAAGTGACGCAAATTTACATTATTTGCAAATTGATGCAAATGATGCAAATTTGTAGTATTTGCATTATTTATGCTTATAAATAATGCATGCTGAATGCATTATTTATAAGCATAAATAAGCTTTGAATGCTTATTTCATCCAAAGGTAAAATAAGCATTCAACGCTTGAGCCTTGAGGTGCATATTTATCTAGTGCTACCCTATACCATCTTAGACGTCCCTGATAGCATCTTAAGATGATGAACCAGACGTCACACCGTTCTGGTTTTATTTTATTTGAAACCTATCAAACATGACGGCGAACAGTTACTCCAGCTATATAAAAAATACTTCTTGCGTTGAGGGGGAATGTAACGGCGTTGCCCTGGAAACAAATTGAGCCAATCAGCGAGTTGCCCTGAGGCTCTCGGTACCTGATCGATGCATTCGTTAGTTACTGATCTCTCCATAGTTGTACAGCTGGTATATGAAAGCTCAGCGTTTCTCAAACTCGACGGAGTCGCGACCCAGTAAAAATATAAAAGTTTTGTCGCAACCCACCAAGCATTTTTATATCGATCTTCTATAGGCTATTTAGTGTTTTCAAAATAAAATGTGTTACTTTTAAGTCAAAACAAAATCATATGTACTACGTGAAAGTGCAAAACTTCATGTATAGGCATTCGAAAATGAGTGTTTGTTCCCTGCAGGCCTGTACTAGAATAATTGTATTTAAATAATGATAAATTGGAGACCTCGGCTACCCACTTGGAAGGAGTCGGCGACCCACCTGTGAATCGAGACCCACAGTTTGAGAAACACTATCATAGCGCATAAATTTCGCCCTTATTTTTCTTCTCACATTTTCAACCCATTGAATCTAAGGAGCAAGCGAAGAATTTATATCGTTTGAAACTTCAGCGGATTACATAAAGTATGACAATTTAATTATCTAATTCTATTTAATAGACATGGAGAATGTGATTCTGCAAAAGGATTTAGATATCATAATTCATCAATTGCTAATAAATTTGGCCTCCCACCCAAAATTTGTCCCCCCCCCAAAAAAAAATCGAAAATAATCTTTTGAAAGTGTATCTTGTAGAGATAACATTGTAAACAAATTTTAATAATTATTTGGCGTGTGTGCGTACAATTTAATATTTAAATAACTTGAATTGTATGAGAAAAACTGTGGATATAGAACAATTTTTGCTTTAGACTTTTGTGGAAGTTATGCTTCTAAGTGCTCTGAGAAGGTATATCAAGTTGAGAGAGAGAGAGAGAGAGAGAGAGAGAGAGAGAGAGAGGCAGAGATAGTGAGAGAGAGAGACATGCTAAAGAATATGATGCGATTAATATAGTTGAATTTTTATAGTTGACCGATTCATACAGAAAATGCCTCAAAAATTCTTGAAACTGCAAAAGAAGGATCTGTATGGCAGGTAATAATGTCTAATTGCCACAATCGCTTGTCGAATATATTCTGATAATTTGTGTTAAAAATGTATAGCATGAATTTGAATCGAGGATACAGAAGAAAGCTTTTCTTTTCAGCAATTATAATGGAACTGACAATGACGTTGCTGTTCGCCTAATGTCGATGCAAACGGCTGTGTGAATAGACATATATTATAGGGCCTATACCTCTATAGATACGACTGTCTGTTCTCTGCCACTTAGGCTTGGGACACGAGACACAAGATTGGGGGTGCCAATCCAGCGGAACCTGGATTAAATTTCGTTTCACATATTTCCTGCTCCTGCTATCTTCAATTTTTTGATGGCCTTCCACGGCGGGATCTCCACAGGTTGATGGCGTCTTATATTGCGCTGGAAGTGGTTGTTAAATCCTAGCTCAAAATTTCAAATAAAATTTCAAAATTTTATAGACAATTTCGTAAAATGTATTTATGGAGATAGTCCTGGGTGACGCCGCAGCCATTCACTCTTCCCAATTAGTGGATAAAGGCTAACACCGCATCTAATGTCAGATTCGCGGTCCGAGGGCTACATCAGTGACGGAATTAAGAGCCCAGGGCTCGAATCTGAGACCTATGAATCAGCAGTTCTGTCGCCTAACTGTTACGCAACCGGCTCTTGCTTTGGCTAAATCCTTCACAAACCCTATGCTAAATCCCGGTTACTATATACCAAATCCCTGACACACTCTGAATAAAGGCTCACTGCGTGGAGATTCTTAGAACATCTCTGCAGTCTACATCTACATTACTTCGACCAAATTCCAGACTTGCAGATATCCAGGCTGCCACACCGGTTGTGGCCTTTGCTGCTGTTCTACTTGACCCTACGTTTAGCGCTACTGTGGCATGGACCACTACTGCCTGCATGGAGCGGCACTTTATAAATTTACTTATTGATTCAATTTGATAATATTTTGATTGATCAATTTATTGATTGATTATTCACCTACGATATTCAATGTGAGACTGTGGGAGTGTGAGTGTATCAGGCGCTTTGGCTCATTCAGCAGATGGAGCAGCAAGACTATCTTGATTCTGTTAATAAGAGTTACTATAGTCGGCCGTGTCTCTATATTCAACTATCATACTATTATGTTTTGCATTTCTACTCGCTTAGCTTGTGATGCGGACGCAGCGGACCCAAGTGAGTAACAACATCATTAATAATATTGACCTACAATTAAGAGGCGTGAAGAAAACACGTTGAAAAAGCATGTTTCATCGTTGCAAGAAAACAATTATACCGAATTATATGTTGGCGTGCAAGCGAGAAGCGGATCCACTGTTGAAAGAAATACGTTTTCCGCAACTTCCTGACTAACCCACTGACACTCTGACCCACTGACGACAACTGAAATATTCCTTATTGATATATTTCTTTTCGAATAAATAAAGCATGCATAATTGCACATTGTAATGTACAATGTGTAGGCCTGCCTTGCACAATATCGATTTATCGAATAATTATAATGTAAACAAATTCTCAGTCCATTATGGCCACGGACTTTAACATTGTTTCCTTGTCAAATTAGAACTGTTACGCATCGTTCAAACTCTTCCTGCTTTAAAAGTTATAAAACAACTATGACAAGACAACAACATCATCGATATGCACATTTCACATTTAAGAGAGCATTTACAATACTTGGACTTTCGTCATACAGAAGACAAATTTATGAGAATGTAGCAGATGAGTACGGTAAGTGAGCAGGCATGCAACCGGAAGAACTTTGTTTCATACTACGTGTCGGAGTGATTGTTTCTTCACGCACACCGGAAGTCTAGGGTGATCTGTCCTTTATAGTCTTCATACGTCATCGTGTGCAGAGTGACGTCATCTTAACCACGTGAGAGCGTAAAAAATAACTCTTCCGAGTCTCTTCGGGCTGTGTATATAATTTGAGACGAATATCTGAGTATGATGTCCCAACTTTTAAAACCTCCGTTCTTGAAATATGTATATGTGGTCCCAGACTTAATGTTACGAAAAATTAATGTATATCATGCAAATGTTAGAATAATAGTATGCAATATAATGTTAAACATTTACAATTTAATGTTGACACATTTTCTATTCTATAATTAATTAATGGATTTTTTTAAACTATTAATGTTGACATGATTTCGTATTGTATAACTACTTTATTTCACTTTTTCCTTTTTTTCAATTATCATTAAATTGTTTTCGCTGATGTCTTTTATTCGCCTCTGTTTTGTGCTTGCAGTAGCTGTGCAGGATTTTTTAACCCTTTTTGGTGCTCCATTGAAAGAAAAGAAATGAATTCATATATTTAAACTCAAAACTATGTACATCGTACAATGTGTATGATGTATATTGACATTATGACATTTGACATTATAACATTCACTGATTCAGTGTTGTTGTAACATTCTGTTGTGATAATTTATATATAATCCTCAACTTGATTCAATAAACAGTATCGACTATTTCTTCATTGCTTGACAATCTGTCCATCATACTTTGCATCGCAATTCTATCTTCGTCTCTCTGTCTCTCTCTCTCGCTCTCTCTCTCTCTGTCTCTCTCTCGCATTCTCTCCCTCCCCCTCTCTCTCTCTCTCTTTCACTTTCTCTCTCTCACTCTCTCGCTCTCTCTCTCTGTCAGTCTGTTTATCTCTCTCTCTCACTCTCTCGCGCTCTCTGTCTATTCTCTCCCTCTTTTTCTCTCTTTCACTCTTTCTCTCACTCTCTCACTCTCTTACTCTCTCTCTCCCCCCTCTCTCTCTCTCTCTCTCTCTACCTCCCTCTCTCTCTTTCTCTCTCTCGCTCTCCCTCTCTCTCTCTCACTCCCTTTAGAAAAAAATCTATAAACGCATCTAGCCTAATACATATAGGTGACAAACGGAGAACATAATGATTATGATACATGTAGAATTGCGCCGTAAGGAAACATTTATGGATAGTTAGCTATAAGGAAACGTATCTATAAAATGCGATGGTGATGCTTGTCATACATAAAATGAGATGTCATCTAATGCAATCGTTCGAGTAAATTAATAAAGCCATTCGGTTTACATTTTACACAGTAGAGCAATATGTTTATTTACTGGTCGTTTGGCCCGTCAATACGGACTCTAATGAATATTGAGAGAGACTAAACCTGATTTCGGTTGTATTATTTGTCGCCTTCTCGACACGCTCAGGCACTTGGATATACTGACAGCAGCTGCAAATTATTCGAATAGATCTTGCTACAACCCGGCCATGGCGTGTTGTCTCAACATGCAAGTGTCCGTAGAGTCCGGAGAAATTGATTTCGACACACTGAGTCCAAGGATTAGTTCCGTCCGCTACAGCAAGGATTCTACCGGTAAATTAAAAATAATAATATAAAGGTTTAGCGTCAGTTTCCTCATCAAAGGATGATATCAGGGACGTAGCATCAGCACAATATAACATATTATATTATAGTAACAGCAATTAATGAGCTTCTGAGGCTCTGTTAGATCTGCTTCTGAGTGCGCTATATAAAGTTGTTCTATCAGTGCGAATTTTTCAATCAGTGCGAATCTTATGTTCGTTTCATCATAGGACGTGGACATTATCGACGTGTTTGATAATCCTATCGTAATAATGTTGACTGATTGATTGATTATCCTATCCATTCAGTACTCTGCACGATGGCCAGTCTAAGGAACAATGGTCAAACACAGCTAGTCTACTACCTCGCTCATCTATGAGTACACCATCGACCAACTGAACAAGTTGATCATATCATAAATGTGCTTCACATCACACAATTGTGTTTTGTTAAAGAAAAATTATGGTTTCTGATTTGGTTTATCCTCCCCGATTGTATTCGTCGGATTGCACGAAACACGTGCAGCTTCTGACTGGTCTATTCTCATGTGTCCCGGATCCAACACAAGAGATTTCTGATCATATTTACTATTTCTTAGATGTTTTGTTTTATCAGATTTTATTGAATTTCCCTGAAGTACTGAGTGCACTCGTGTGCGTCATGTTTCTTGCTCAGAAACTCTTTTACATATTACATGCGTCGGGCGGTCTGAAATGTTAAATGTGTCTGCATAAAAAATTGCTAAATACAAATAACCGAGTGAAATTTGGCTGACTTACAGTGCGAGAAAGTGTTCCACTTGACTGATTTGTATGTGCTTAAAGTCAAGGTCATAAGCTCAATGTTCCGTCAAGACGGCTCTGCTCATTAAAACTACCATTCCAATAGCAATTCAAGATTATTGCAACCTATACTGCACAGAGTACCCTGCACTTAACTACAGAGCTCTGATGGAGAACAATCTTGAATAATCTTAATCATGATCTTTTTATTTTTATAAACACACTCGCTCTCTCTTCAGGTACCATGTCCATTAAGGACGTAGGCGATCATGGCTCTCCGACTTTGTCGATCTTATGTAGTGCGCAATATGTTTATCACTCTTATATTCTTAATTTCTTCTTCAGGTAACTGAAACTATAAACACACACATAACATTAATAATTAATGGTTATATTATGGTGTAGGTCTACTAACAGTACTTTGGACTCTGTACTAAGTTTCATAAAAATAATATGGCAATTAGGATCGTATTAATTTGCAGCTTGGAACAGGTATGAATTTGAACATGATTGTGTGTATTGGACCAAAGCTGCAGAATAATTATCTACAAATATTATCCATTTATGAGTCTATATCACTTGAGCATTGAAAATAGACCTAGAGGATCAGCGTGTACTAAGTGTAAGCAATAAAATCAATGAAATAAAAGCAATGAAATATAGCAATGCAATTTGTTAATTATATTAGACTCGATACTTGTACAGTCGTTCATAGCTAAATCACATGGTATGATTTTACTTATATTAGATACGATGAGGCAAGGCCTCCACAATTCCCATATTTGAGCGTCAAATTGATCAACAACACAGAAGCTATGGCCCAGTCCACTCTGCTCTTCGCTACTAAATCTGAATTTAATTAATTAATAATAAATTAATTAACTATATTAATTAATTAAAAATTAATAAATTATAATAATATCATTATAAATAAAATTAATTAATAATTAATAAATTTATTATATTAATTAATAAATAATTAATAAATTATAATAATATCATTATAAATTTAATTAATTAACAATAAATAAATAAATTATATAAATAAATAAATAA
>JAQFZF010003073.1:0-11711 GCA_034695365.1 Enchytraeus norvegicus
GGGGGGGGTAGGGCCGAGTGGTTAGAGCATCGACCGCAGAAGCAAGAAGACCTGGGATTGATCCCAGGTCAGGTCAACAAGAAATATAATCCCAGGTGTCTGGTAGATTAGTGAATATCGGCGCTTGCGGAATTGTGCGATCTAATCGGCAAAGATAAGTCTGTCTAATCATGGAGAGAGCAAGTAAAAATAAACAACAAAAACAGCCACTAAGAAAGGTAAAATTGTAAACAGATGCATTCTGTCATCTGTGGAATACACAAATACTAAAAAGCACAAAAAAAAACACATTCATGATGTCATCAGTTTGACTAAATATCTTTAAAAAATTTGGATTCAATACGGTCAATGAAATTACAAAATTTTATAATTAAGCACACAATAACAGTAGTTAATAATAATTCAAGATCCACTTTATAAAGAAGGATATGATCTCTTTGACAGTTCAAAGAAGATCATTGAGAACTGTTTATGGCTAGGGAAGACTTTATATACAGAGGATTATAAGATAATGCACTCATGGTCTTACTGATTCAAAACCTTCGGGATGGTTTATTTACGTTATCTACTAGCAATTTGAGAGATCAGTCATACATGTAGATATGAATTGTTTGAACATAAGGACTGATACTGGCAAGGTCTCTTCTTCTTTCAGGGTCCTGGACTTGTGGAATGATTTAACAAGTCTCATGAAATCGTTAACTTTTTGCATGTTAGCTTGAAGACATCCCTAACATTGTCCTAAGATGATGAAACAGACGATAAACCCAATTAAGAACACAATTCAAAATCACAATTAAGAATTAACAAATCACCCTTTCTTTTATCCTACTTACACAAAATTAACCCCTCTGAACACCCATCACCACTCCGCCCTCTTTGCTCTGACCAACACATGACACAATACAACTCTTTCAATGCATAAAAATACACACAACACTTAGTACAAGGGTTCTTAACCTTTTTCCCACTCGATACCCCCAAAAATTTCCCCAGAGCATCCTGACACCCCCTCTCAAATGAGTAGGCCTATCGTAAGATATTGTGTCAAATTTACAAGCGAATTTCCATTGTGAAATTAATACTATTAGAAACTGAGGCTATGCAACTTACGAACAGCAATTAGTTAAAAATGAATATTGTCAGTAGAGTTAGTAAATATCTAAAAAATGTACCAGTTTGTATTAAAACTTCTTTTAAAACTATTTCTTCAAAGATCCATACTTACACAAGTGTCAGATAACGCTAATGAGCTTTTTTCTGTTCTAAGTAACGCTAATGAGCTTTTTTCTGTTCTGAGTTTTTTGCAATCAAATCAGAAAAACAAAGTAAGCTTACTGAACAATGCTTCTCGCATATCATCTGATGCATCCAGTCGATTTGACTAAACACTTTTCCCACTTTGACTTAATATTCACTAATGTAGAGAAACCAGATTTTTTTACGGAGATAAGAAGGTAAAAAAATTAAAAAATTAAAAAAAAGAAGGCCTATAGTTGTGAAAGGAATCAAAACTTTCATAGCCTTCTTCGCCAAATTAGGGTAAGCTTAAATTTGCTCACACCAAAACTGCCTACCATCCTGCCAAATCATCTGGAAATTTGCTTTCTTACTTGAGTCCTGTTGAAATTCAATGATATCATCCTTTGTTAAATAAGTGTCACTCATCGTTGATATATTGAATGAACACGGATAATCCATGTTGGATCCATACAGAAATCATAAAAATCTGAGAAGTATCCCTCAAAATTTGAACTTAAATCTTTCAAGTTCTTGCTAACTTCTTGGAAGTATTTCTGTGGGAAATATTTTACCATTTCCAGTAAGAATATCGCCAAGAATTGGAAAATTAGTCTTATTTCCCATTTCAACACGTCCCCAAACAGATAATTTACTTGTAAATGCTACAAACTTTTCCAAATGCTTCAATAATATCCACCCCTTTTCCTGCATTGGTGTATTCAAACATTCAGAAGATTAAAAATATCTGCCAAGTAGGCCTATCCCAGGCAAGAAATAAAGTTATTATCCTGAAAACGGCTTGCAAGCAACGATTCAAGAACTTCCAGGAACTGACAGATTTTTCCTTTACGTCCTGTTCAAAATGATACATTTTACTTCAACTTTTTTTAGGTTTCCAGTAATGTTGTCTGACACCCCCTGTCTTTGGTTGTGACACCTCCAAGGGGTGTCGACACCACCGGTTAAGAACCCCTGACTTAGTACAATATTCATTTATTTGTTCACTCTTTATTTGTTCCTCTAAAAGATCACTGTAAATTACATGCCTCAAATCTAATTCAAAAGGCAGCTTCTTCAACACATCCACTAAACAACCTACTTGACCAACCCTCCAATCAAACAGATCGAACAAAGAAAATGTCTCTATTCCTAGCAAAGGAACGAACTTTTAATCCTCCCACATCAAACTCACTCATAGACGAAGAAATCGAACAAAACATAAAAACAAACCACATAATGGCAGTAGACGAACATAAAATAATCTACCAAAAGAAGATAAAATACTCAAACTACCAACCCCCGACATCAACCCCTAGAAGAAATCCTAACTAGATAAGCCTACCAAAGACGGCTTCTAGCACAAATCAGAACAGACAAATCTCCCTTCCTATTTGCCTACAAACACAAAATCAACCCAATCACTTACTCTTCACCTTTATGCCCTCTCTGTTCAGATCTACCACACAACACAAAACACTTATTTCAGTGCAAACAAATTTCAACAACGCTCACACCACTTGATTTATGGACAAATCCCTGCGAGGTGACGGAGCTGCTAGAAACCTGGCAGCGGGTCCTGGATGACTCCTCTCGAGAATAACGTTGATGGAGGTTGTTGGTAGTACAGCTAACAACCTGGGTGAGCAGCAACAATAACAGACAACACTTACTCCAATAGACTTATGGAACAATCCCTGCGAGGCGGCGGAGCTGCTGCATACCTGGCGGCGAGCCCTGGAGGAGCGCTCCCAAGGACGAAGATAGAGGGGGTCAGCACGGCTGATCCTCGGGTGGGCAACAACAACAAGGCCAATGTATGTGTTATTGCAGGGTGGCTGTGAACCTAAATATATCTGCATTACGACGAGTCATTGTACTGTGCAAGAACATTAGAAATATCGTTGTAAGTTAAATTGCTAATATTTAGTTTATTGCGTTTTTATTGATTAAATGTTATTATCAATAGTTTCATTTGATTGTATGTACACAAGAATAAACTGTGCATCAATGAGCAGACAGTCATCTATCATTCTGCCCTGTTCTCTTTCTGTTAGCAGATCCAAAGCACAAATTTCAGTGTAGGCTTTACCTTTTATCAATAAGCACATCTTCTGGCTTCAGTTGGCAAATGAGTTGATATCTATTCAAGGGTTTACATTAATTGGCCTTCATTTACAGGATGAGTTTCAAAAACATACCCCCTTCAAGCCCCTTGCGAAATCTCAATAATTTTAAAACCAAATTTGGATGTTAAGTGTCAAAATTCCTCCTCTAGAAAGCCTTAAGATATTTTTAAAATGTCTTGAGTTTTGACAAATTTATTGAGATTCCAATAGGGGGTATTTTTTAACTCGCCCTGTATGTAAGCTTACAGGCCTACAAAAATTCCTCCTCTAGAAAGCCTTAAGATATTTTTTAAATGTCTTGAGTTTTGACAAATTTATTGAGATTTCAATAGGGGGTATTTTTTAACTCGCCCTGTATGTAAGCTTACAGGCCTACAGAACTAATTATCCAACTATGCCTCGATAGATATTTGGGATGTTGATCCTAAGATGATTTTTTTTGCCACTTAAGTATCTGCATTCGCAGCCTCTTATGCACATACTCAGAAGATATCAGTTAGTCTCTTTAAAGAGTGCAACATTTAACACAATGAGGATTTAGCGTCCGGTTCCTCACCCGAAGGCGATGTCATTGAAGTAACACAATGGAAACATTAATGCCTAGTGTTATAATACCATACGTTAAGCTAAAATATCAGAGCTTCAATTTTACGTATCCGACATCAATCTCGGCTTTCACTTTTTGGCTTTAGTTTTATCAATGATTAAGTGGCTCATGCAACTCTAAGGACAGCTAGGTTTCGAATTCAGGTCAGTCACTGATAATGCCTTCACGGCCCTTCAGACAGCTATGCTACACTCTTTTGTGTTCAGATCTGACTGGTAACTCAAATTACCTAGTTTTGATTCCAAGAGGTCGGAGATAGTACTGAGCATTTCCAACTGCAAACGTTGATAATTCTTAAATGATGAGAGATAGGTCAAGGCTTATATGCTTAGTAAGTTTAGCCTATTTCTTATTATCTTAAGTATATAATTGTATTTTCTGATGCAATAAATGACTTGGGTATTATTGTATAGATCTATTTACTATATTACAAGTTACTTCTATATTTTTGATGCAGTCGTTCATACACGTATCAACAGCCTATGCTAACTGTGACAGACATGAGGTCGCTGAGGTAGTTTACCCTCCCCCTCTTCCACCCGCTCAGATACTAGATGCTGCGAGGTACGTGCTCATTTTCTATAATTAAGTATATATATATATCTTGTTATTCATTAATTAGAAATTAATGGAACTATGAGGGCTAATTTGTTCATCTTATCTTGAGTGTTGGAGATTCTAAATTGACTAAATATTGAATAGTTAGCAGGGTAGTGTATTATTATTTTCTTCTCAGTATTGATTTTTTCATATTAATTTTCGTATTATAAATTACTGTTTCTACTATGTAACATATAATTATAATTGTAATATTAATTATATGATCTTCTCAAAGCATGACGAGTCGTGGAAAACGAAACAAGCTTTAAAATTGAATTCAACTTTCATTCATAAGTTAAGGCTTAATGATTGACTGATTGATTGATTGATTGATTGTGTCACAGCTGGATGACAGACTCGATGTTTAGCGACATTTGTTCACGTGTTATAGACCCACGACCCAACACATACACTTTCACCAAGGCTATTGCTGAACAGCTGCTGGTAGATGAGTGTGGGTCACTTCCTACAGCCATCTTCCGTCCCTCCATCGTCACCGCTACACACAGAGAACCAATACCGGTGGGTGGTCATGTAAAAGGCTAAAGCTGAATTTAACGTCGGTTTCGCGGCTCAACGGCTGCATGTAGACCGGCAAACCCTAGGATTCCAACCGTGAACCAATGGAATCCGAGTATGTTACTCATACAATGTTCTATCAGCTTAGCCTATATTGATGCATGCCGGCATGATATGATTGGTCTATTGATGATATGTATTATACGACATCCCTGATGTCGTCGTCAGATGATAAACCGGACGTTAAATCCATTTTAATTGATAATGTTTCAATACAAAATATTGATAATGTCTTGTAATAATGTTGTAACATGACTATTTTACATCTCTTCTTAACATAGAAGAGAAAGTAGTAAATGTTGCTTTTTTGTTGGCTGCCTTTTGATAGCTGTTAGGATTGAGTGCTTTTTTATTTATAGAATGAATAATGAATATTGTTTTAATATTTTTATAAAACCGAGATTTGTTTCTGAATATTCAATTAAGTAACAAATCTCAAGTTTTCTCAAATTACTAAAACAATATTCATACAGCACAATTTGTTGAGAGAGTGTTTTGATGAATTCTCTTCGCAATAGAGCATAAATTGACTTGTCGAAATCCTAAACAGTCATTGTTCTTCATATTTATAATGTTTTTTGGATAAATTTAAGGTTCTAGTTAATTATTTTTAAATTTCAATTCAGTTGATGTAATAATATTAAGGACTTTATATTATTTTTACCCACATGTTGCAATTTTCTATCTAGTATTCCTTTAAATTTATACAGGACATACGCTCATGTCTACTGAGAACTATGCAGCTAAAGGTTTCACTGATTAATAATACTTTTACAATAATGATTGATTTGATAATTATTTACAGGGATGGATTGACAATCTAAATGGCTGTACGGGAGTGCTGACTGCTGTGAGTAGTTTTTTTGTGTTGAAAATTTGTAATTTGACTCTTAAATAAAGATATCAATCAACACGATTTTAATTTTGATGTCGTTTTTCAGTCTTTTCATGTAAATATTTCCTGCTCGTGCAACTCTAGATCTCTAGTACTCCTACCCCTGAACCTCATTCAGCTACATAATTACTTCCCTAACATCGCCTTCGAGTGAGGAACCGGAGGTTAAACCATCATTGTATTGCAATTTCAGGTATCTCTTTTCTTTATCGGCCTTCAAAAGCAGCTTCACTCAAACTATAATCAATCTATCCAGTGCTCTGTAAAATGGCAAGGTCCATTTGAGTTAGTGCAGGTCCAAGGCACTAGCTCAAACACAGTCTATATTCTCACTCAGTAATGAGCACACCATTGATCAACTCAACATGCTTATCTCTTCACAATGGCTTTGCTTTTACCATACGTAAAATGATAGGTCAAGGAAAATTATTGTTTCTCAGGTGGTTTTCCATTGCCTTCCTCCGTGACTGCTTAGCCAGTTGTGGAATTTAAAAATTTGAAGGTTGAAATAAAAATCAGTGTTGTATTTGCACCACAGATTGGAAGTGGGTTCCTGAGAGCCGTGCATGGAGGACCCAGTAAGACAGCTGACTTAGTGCCGGTAGATCTTGTGGCTAATGCTCTCATTGCAACCGCCTGGTATACCGGGTTACACAGGTTGGTTGGTCTATCTATCAAATAACTTCATTTTAGTGCTAACTATGATTGTGGAAAAGATAGTGTTATAATTTTGGCTGGAGCCAGTGGCTGATCGGTTAGATATCCGACTCAGTAGGTGCACGGTTCAAATCCTAGGCTCGCTCATCACTGATATCCTTCCAAGAAATGAAACTGACTTCAAACTAGGCCTTTATTTTGCAAATATATATATATGTTATTTCTAAACAGGTGACATGTTATTTTTTGTAAATTCTATGTATTTTATTTAGTAGAATTTTCCAGTGAAATTTGTTAGTAAGTTTAATAGTAATGATCAATTTTACGAAATATGTTTTTTATTTGGTAGAATTTTTAAGTGAAAGTTGGTGGTCAATTTAATGATCAACGAATCAGAATTTATTGCATTGATTATTTTGAGAAAGCAGTGAACTGGTTGACGATTGTTTCGCAGCCCATGGGTATATGGATGTTAGTAGAGCTCCTACATCTTGGAGCCACTCGCATATCAAAATGCTTGACCAATGTGCTACTGGCTTAGCCAATGAACTAGTTTTTTGCAGACTCATATTCTAGTGTTTCAGTTATGTATTCAGTATTTAATTTGAAAAAATACTAGAAATATAGTTCGTAAAAGATGGTGTTTTTGTTTGATACAGAAGGAAAGAAGGTGACAACATCCCGGTGTACAACTTTACCAGTGGTCATAATAAACCAAGACTCACATGGAGGTTTGTCGGTAAGTCGCTTGATCTTATTAAGTTTAATTGTTATTGATATGTTTAGATGTTAAATAGAGCAAGAATATGTTACAACGAATAGAAGGTATTGTTAATGTTATATAATGGATTAAGTTTAATACATGAGGTAATCGTATAGCAGATATACATCCTAGACGCAGCTCGCATTGATATAGTAGAGCTAACATGTAATTTCTGTAACTTTTGTAATTGCTTGTTTATAATTTTGTATGTACATGTGGTAAGTAGGGTTGCCAACTTTTGATGAAGACAATTCCGGACACTGTCTGCATTACAGCTTAGCTCCGTCAATATTATGATTTAATCTACTCATTATTCCTCTCAGTTTTCCGAACAGACAATGTATTGTCCGGATAGAACCTATTCCGTTTTCCGGACACACCATGCAAATTCCGGACGGACAGTCCGGACAAATTCCGGACGGTTGGCAACCTTAGTGGTAAGTAGGCTCTATGTTGGCGCATAGTGTGCATATAGTGGAGTGAGTTTGTGCGAATGAGATTTTGCATGGACTTTATTTTCATTATTTTTTCTTTTCTATTTTTAATCTAATTTGGTTTACCTTAGTGGAGTGATATCATATATATTGTTCTAATCATTCAGTTGGTGTAAAGGAATTATATAATAATACACATTTTGGAATAAACATAATTTTTATTTAGATATTCAGTGTTATTGAGATTTGAAAACAATTTGATCTTTGGTGTGATGCAGGCAAACCTACTAGTGGACCAATATACAATGAAAAATGTGCCACTCGCAAAAAATATCGAAGTGCAATATTTAAAAAGAAATCTGAATCAAAAATCACATTGGGGAAAAATTGCAAAATAATTAAATTAAATAAAATTCTAGAATTTTTGTAAATGCTGGAATGGTTGCTTTAAAAAATCAAATTGCACACAGAGCTTAAATGTTAAAGGTCTACGTGATGATTCATAAATAGTCACATATTTAGTGGAGGAGTTTGAGCGAACATGCACCCCGAATGACATTAAAAAACATGAAGAATTTAAGAGTAGACATTTATCTCGAAAAGTCGATAAGATTTATTCATCTGAACCCTTGCAAATTAGTGTTCAAATTGTGAATGAAGCAATGGATAAAATCAAATCCAATAAGGCTCCTGGCTTCGACCAGATTACTATTGAACACATAAAATATGCTCATCCATCAATTGTAATAATTCTAACAAGACATTTTAACATAATGATTAATACAGGAATCGTTCCAGATGATTTCGGAGTTGGTATAACCACTCCAATTTCTAAATTTAATGAAAACAAAAAGAACGTACCTGCTGAGGCATATATGATATATATGATTACAGAGGCATAACCATATCCCCTGTAATCTAGAAAATATTCGAGCACTGTCTTCTTAAATATTTTGAGCATATAAAAACCTCTGATAGGCAATTTGGTTTACAATTAATATTGGCTCAATCAATCTAAACAAGGCTTTTTATAAAACAAATATTTTTGGCATACTATGTCTTTTGCAAGAAAAGTATGTCTACAAGGGCATAATTACTATACTCGAAAATTGGTTCTTGATACACTCTACTAAAATTAAGTGGCGTAATATAAAATCCCGTGATGTCACGCTAATGTCTGGAGTCAAACAAAGAGGAATTCTCTTTCCTGTCTTGGTTACATTATACGTCAGTAGCTTAGAAAAACTAGAAATATCTGGATTGGGCTGTTTTATTGGACGCAAATGTTGTAAAAGCTATATGTATGCTGATGATTTAATGCTATTAAGTATAACTGTTTCTGATTTACAGCGTTTACTAGATCTGTGTAATTCATCATTTACTGATTTAGACTTGCCGATTAATATTTCAAAATGTCACTGCCTAAGGATTGGTCCTAGATACAATGTTGAATGTAAAAAGCTATCCATTAATGGAATTGACATCAACTGGGTAAATGAGATTAGATTTCTTGGAGTGACGCCATCTAAAGATAAAGTTCTAGATGTAATTGGGAATCAGCCAAGAAAAGTTTTCATTGTAATACTAATGTGATTTTAGGCCGCCTGGCCACCTCAGCACCTGTTAGTGTTTTACTTAAGCTGTTGTATGCACAATCTGTTCCACATTTACTATATGGTATATCTGCCACTACATTGTCATCAAAGGATATAAAAAGTTTCAGTTACTCTTATAATTGCATTTTTGCTAAATATTTCATTCGTTTGACAATACCGATAAATATTTTAAATTGTCAATATTTCAGTGGTTCACTATCATTTAACTATCTATATGATTATCATAGATATAATTTTTTTAATACACTGTTTAATACAAATAGTATTAATATAAAGTCAGAAATTATGCGCTGGATATCGCCGATTTCCAGGCTCTGCAGACAAAGTACAGTCTAAGAATAGACGACTCCAAGACTAACGTTTGATACAAAATATGGGAATATTTTGAGAATGTTTTTCTAACAAATGCGTAGTTAATTTTGTATGGGCTCAGTGGCTCGTTGCCATTTAATTATCTTTACTATTATCATTTATATAATTTTTTTTATAAGTTGCATAATACTGGACTTTTTAATTTAAGATTAGAAATTGATGAAATAGATACTCCATATTATCATTCTTTACAGTTCATGAGTAGTATTGTAGTTATTGATGCCTATGGCAGCATCGAGTATTGTAGTACTGATGATTGATATTTATTTTTCTTTTTGTTTTTTATTTATTGATGCTCGATTATGTTTATCTATTTTTCTGAATATGTAATTCTATTTACCATTGAGTTGGTGCAAATAAACTATATATATATATATTTGATCCGTGCACCTATAGAACCTGTTGGAGTTTCTTCAATAGATGTGCCACTTGCTCAGCATTAGTAGTGTGATTCTCATTATAGTCACAAATATTACATGTATCACTGTACCTGGCATAAGATTTTTTTGTTACAATGCTTGGCCCATGTTGACTCGGCTGTATGTGGTCCGATCACATGCTGAATTGCATAGCTCCGCAGATACTAGTGGACTAATTATTATACTCTATCTCCCTCTCAGTGCACTGCCCAACCAGTGGCGTAACTACGGGAGGCAGTGGAGGCAGTCGCCTCTGGGCGCCAGGCCAAGAGGGGCGCCTCGCAAAAATTCACCAAATTTTGAACCATTTTTTTTACAATTTCACCTTTACAATTTTACAATTTACATTTTTTTAAATATTTTTACCCATAAGACAATGGTTCAATTCATTACTTATTTCCTTGAACCAAATTGCACTATAGTAACAATTTTTCAATGAAATTATTATCTGCTTTCCACAAATAACCCTTACCGTTAATTGTTGCCCCGCAAGACTTTTTAAAGGGGCGTCTAAAAATATACTGCCTCCGTGCGCCTGGGACGAAGTTACGCCACTGTGGCCAACGGCAGTTTCACGGCATGTAACTGTATAGTTTGTATACCTTATTTTCTTGGAGATAATTTTGATTCCTGAAGTGGGTCTCCTCATCCTTTCTCACTTATTCCATTTTTACTATTTTACTAATATTTGAGCTACTATTTAAGTTTATAAATATTTCTATTTACTAATCGTTATTTTGTTTATGATTTTTCCAGGCAAGAAGACTAACGACTGTTTTAACATCTTTCCATTGGAAAATCACGCGTGGATACCGAAGGGTTACGTGACAGACAACAGGTCTCTCTCTCTCTTTCTCTCTCTCTCCCTCTCTCTCTCTCTCTCTCTCTCTTTCTCTCACCATAGCACTCTCACATTCGCAAGATGTAATTTTTTTAACGTCGCCATTCGTTGAGGAAGCAAATGGTTGGCGTAAATCCTCAATGATCAATAAGTCGTCTCGTTGTAAATGAATGAAAATATAGTGATATATTAATGTTGCAGAGTGACGTCTACATGCTCGCTGTATGTGGATGTGTATGTGAGGATGATGGGCATAGATCTCATCAGACGACTACTGGGCAAGAGACCAAGGTAACTTACTCATTGTAGAGTAATCCACGTCATTTATTAGTTTTACATGCATTGCGTTGTTTTGATAGATTTAGACTATATTTGTTGCAGTTGGATGGCCAAGTCGGTAGTATGAAAAAATTAGATGATCTACTGGGCATGGATTAACTAATGATAGTTAATGTGAACCACATGCTTGTCCTTGCAGAGCTGAGGTAGATGCACTTGGTCTTCACAGTCTCTCCTGCAGGCGCAGTGCTGGCAGACTAAGTCGCCACCATAACATTAAC
>JAQFZF010003074.1:0-11711 GCA_034695365.1 Enchytraeus norvegicus
TATAATATCACTGATCTTTAGTCAGTAGACTATCCTATAGCTGAATGATATTTTACTATAGTTCTATCTTCAGTAGTTACTTATTGAGAGGTATTCAATGTTCTGTTGAGAGAAATCAGTTCGACTCGCTATTTGTACTACAATATGTAACATGCTTGTGTATATTGGCCCTACATCCGTCACGGAAGTATGATTTTTGTACTTCCCTGTCTTGATATCGATCACAGTGATTACCTTTAGACCAGAACAGCAAATAATTATTCAAAGTTTTCTCAGAATTATAAACGCTGTAGTAGATGTCAAGAAAATGTTATAATAATAAGCAACAACTGAACTAATTCTAAATAAATCGATAAGATGATAATGTTCAAAATAGTTGAGTGAATATTGATAACAAATAAATTGACAACTCAATTTCAAAACTTTAGAACTCAGTTTCAAATTGACTGAACTTGTCTATATAGGTATTACCTGTGGCCTGTGTATAATTTTAACACGGCCAAAGAACAGTAAGGGCATGTCGCGAAGTCCGGTTACATCAGGGCTGGAAGAAAACTAAAACCTAAATAAAAAATTGAAGGTTCTAAGGTTTTAAAGGTTTTTGGGTTTTTAAGGGTTTTTGTATAAGCTCCGGATTAATGGGACAGACATGCTCGCCCCCTCGAACTCAATTCGGGAATAGCCAAACCCAAACCAATAAAATATAAATTTGCCCTTGTACAAGAGGCCTTGAGCAATGAGCATATAAGTATAATTTGGTAAAATAAAGTAACTAATTATCTTTGTTATGACACAGCGACTCGAAACCACAAATATCATGGAACAGGAGGCTAGTAAAGTTGAGAAGGAATTGAAATTACAAGTTATAATTTTGCTCACTTTGATTATGCATAACTTAATTCTAGTCAAAATTAGTAGGAGTCATGCGTTCAGCTCGGTAAGCCTGACATAAACAATAATTATTGTAGACCAGTGACAACTGAAAACTGCACGACTTGCGATGTCGTTCAAGCCTTTGTGCAAGTCAATTGACGCAGTCACTGAGGAAGTATAAGGAATCCTGTGTTATTACAATAATTATTATGAGAAGACCTAAGAAAACAAAAAGTTTTAATTCAAAACAGGCAAATTACCTACGTAAAGTAACATGCCATGAACCTGCCTATAGCCAATGCACTGAACGAGAGAGACAGATAGTGTGAGAGAGAGAGAATAAGAGAGAGAGAGAGAGATTGCTAAAAAAATTGGTTTATAAATTTAGTTTAGTTGTTTATAATAATATTCTAAGTCGTTTTCGGCTGTAAAAATAAAAACACCTTAAAACTTAACAAATCTAACTATATCTATAAAGAAAGATTTTTTTAAACCTTAAGAAAACCTTTAAAAAATTAAACCTGAAAACCTAACTTTGCCAGCTTTGCGTTCTATCCATATGTACAGTTCCCTGGTAACTGTCTTGTCCGGAGCACACATTAATACACACAACATCTATCTCTATTATTGAGCACACCATCGATTAATGATATCATAGATCATCATCACATAATATATCTTAATCGATCATTTGTTGATCCCATCATCACAAATCTTAGCTTCTACACACTTTCATAATATGCCTTGAGCAAAAGAGATTTGTTCTCTGAGATGATCTTACGTTGTCTTCCTTCAGTATCTGCGTTAGTCGATTCTTACGAAAACAGATATTTTTCAGTTGGAATATTCTCAAGTTTCCCTTATCCAAAGCAGGAAATTTTCTATTCTGTCCCAATGTCCGGTTAGCCGCGGCGGAAACCCCAATTACTCGTCCTGTTTATATACATATCTAGGCCAGAATTAAAATTATTGTATATTTAACTTATTACTCAGTATTATCAATCTTTCGTCCCTGAGCCCGCTTTAAGTTTAACACGACTCGTACATGTACTTGCTGAAAGTTATAAATAACAGATTCATACTCAATAGACAAGAAAAGCTCAATGTTAACCCCGTTTCAATAGATTTAATGGGCCGAGATGGGACTATTCGCTAGACCTCCATGTTAGGAGCAAAATTTCGAAAATCGCCGAATCCTATCAAATTCGAAATACGAAAATTAGTAAATATGACTATTAACATGGAATTCTATGTCATATTTTGGCGCCCTTTTCTGGTTTATTTCATAGGGACTAACTAATCGCTGATGCGAGTATGCTACATGATATCTCCATGCTGTTTTAAGACTATTATTTATTTATTATTATTATTTATTATTTATGTTGTGATTACTGTGAATGGGGGCATTATGTACCACAAAGGCCTCAATGATCAGGTATTTCGTAACGTTATCTTCCCAATCCATTAGCATTGCAAATGTTTATAGTTCAAGTTATTTCACAGCCCGTTGCTGATTCTGCCATTTATACCGACGGGAATTTGTAAAACGGTTAACTTGTTTGCCTCAGAATCGATTGACGGCTACTGGCGTGGAAACGATTGCCAGGTCAGCCGACAAAATATCCCGGCACTTAAAATATCCACCGGTGCGTATCGGAGCCTTTAAGATGAAAGGCTAATTGTGTATATGCGCTAGCAGCCATTGAGGCGATACCTAAAAAATCAAAGGTAGGCCTACGATTAGTCATGGAGCGGAAATAAAAACTAAAACACAAAACAGCAACTAAGAAAGGAAACTGGCATTCTGTCCTGTCATGTGAAAATATACGAATAGAATTTTTTACCCAATTGATCTTATAAGTTATTTTAATAAAATTAAATAAAGGCACGTTTAACATCGATTCTTCTGATTTTTTCAATGCGGCGCCTCTTCAGTCTCCCTGTATAGAGGTGACGTGTTGTAATTAAATGTGTCCATATCATAGCTGCACAGGTTTACACAGAAAATTAACTTTAAATATAAATTTGACTGTTCAGTAAATAAATCAATAAATCAATAATATAATTTATATTTTTGACTAATTTATATTTTTGCGTCGAATTGGTCCAAATGAAGAATCCTTGCTCGTAGGCATATCTAGACTATGCATAATTATAATAGACTATACTTGTATATGTTCGCTGTCAGCATGCAAACCAAATTTAGTATAAAATTAAAAAAACTTTCTTTACGATCAATTTAACAAAGCTTGTAGACTTGTATTAGTTAGCCTTCAGTCAGTAGGACCTGAATAGCCTACGCGGTGGCGCCGGTGGGTCTCCATCGAAATATGTGAAACGGGCCTAAGAAATGTAAATCCGGCTCAGGCTACATGTTTACGCATTTAGCCTATATTTATCACTTCCCGTTACAAACTGTTTCGAATAAATGTCTTTTTCTGCTTTGACACGTATTGATAATTATCTGTGATCCACTCTGAACAAATGAAAAGATAACATATGAAAAGCCCAATAAGTGACATTAATGCATGTAGAATCTCAGGTGTTCTGGAAATTAATTTTTAACAATGTACTGGATTACTTGTTGAAAGATTAACGAGAGTACAAAAGAAGAGTTGAAATTCGCGGGGGTGGTGGATGTTGAGGGGTCCAAAGAAACTCGAAACCTACTGGCCCTGCCTTGGAGTAATACGGCACTGTATATCCCGGTGACCGATCGCGCGCGGTGACCGACCCCAAGTGATGACGTCATCAAGGGGGGGATGAAAAAAGTGATGACGGATGATGACGGGAGAGACAAATTCCCGAAAAAGCGATGACGTAATATTTGAATGAATCTTTAAGTAGTCTAGATTAATAATTTCATTGATTTGTAATTATAGTGCGGCATTTGGTTCAAGGAAATATGAAGCCTAGTGGATTGAACCTTGTCTTAAGGGCAAAAATGTGAAATTGTAAAAAACAGTTTAAAAGTTGTGATTTATTGAAGTTGTGAGGCGCCCCTCAGCCTCTCTTGGCCTGGCGCCCGCAGGCGACTGCCTAGAATAATATAACGATAAACACTGCTGGAGGGCACTTTATATAGTATTAGAAATGGTGCCACAGCGTAAAATAACAGTTTACATATAAAACACAAGACAAATATACAGGTTGATTCAATCGCGCTACATAATATCAGAAGTTGAGATGTCGCCGTAGCACCATTTGGCATTGAATATCTAAATATGTAAAAAATACCATATTGTAACCTTAATATCTTAATCACAATATTAATATATAGGCCTACTTGATCAGTAATATTTCTAAAAAGAGGCAGAAGAGGTTTTACTCAAAAATTATGGGAGGGGTGGTGGGGTATCGGTATCAAATAAATACTTTACTCCCGTACAATTGAATAATAGCAATAATAGAAAATCTGCGCTTAGATGAATTTGGAGGAAGGAGGCACGCCGTCCCGCCCCCCGAGCCAAGAATCACTACTTTCATAATTATTTAATTATTCTTCTATAGCCTATCGGAGTAAAATGTCTTTCCTGCAGGATTACGTACAAATGTCAATGTCAAACAGAAACATAAAGCAATTCAACGATAAACTTGCACACTCCATGAACAAACGTGACAAATAAAATCTGAAATGAACACAACGGTGCAAATGTTTTATATACATGCACAAATAATATTATTGTCTACAAATGCCAATGTCTGATTTACATTTCAATCTCTATATATTTATTTTCTATTTCCCTGAGCAACGTTAAGCCTGTAATATCGTCCCTTTAAAGCCATAAGTTCAACGTGTGTGCCTTGTTCCACAATCTTACCATTGTGGAAAACGTATATACAGGAAGCATTCTGAATTGTTGACAACCGATGAGCGATGACAATACTGGTTCGACCCCTCTGAGCTCTGTCCAATGCATCTTGCACAATCTGTGAATAGAAAAACACCGTAGTGATTTAATTTGTCCTTAATTACTGACAGATATTTGTCAGAAATTTATCCCTTGCCACTATTTATGATTTTAACTGTCATTTTGGGAAATAGGCCAGGATATGTTTTCTGTTCACGGTAGGTTCTTTCAGACTGCAGTTGGTGGAATGGAAGGCAAGCCTTACATGGCTCATCTTCAATAAGTATTGTATGAGAATTGTGCTTAAATATACGTGAATCATAGAATGTATGGAAGATGAAACAGACCCTTTACTTAGATTGAAATTAAATATACTCGAAGTGCTCACTGAGATTAATAAATAATATAAAAGAACACTTTCGTTATTATTAAAAGATATGATTCCATTGTGCTCAATTTCGACAAATAATTTAGCATAAACTTTTTTGCATTTCACGACATTTTGTATAAGTCATCATGGACAACCACATAGCAGTGATTACTTGTTCTCGAAGTTTTTATAAGACAAGTGACGCTTACCTTTTCACTCTCAGTATCTAGAGCAGACGTTGCCTCGTCCAGCAGAAGTATTTTAGGATTTCTGAGAAGAGCTCTCGCTATCGCTACTCGTTGTTTCTGACCACCGCTCAACTGGGTGCCCTTGTCTCCCGCTTTTGTTTCGTAACCCTATACAGAACAGTGGAATAAATATTAAGTTAAGTTGCATGAAATAACTTAGAGAAATATTAGGTTAACATATTAGAAATATGTTAAATAAATCAATAAATAGGACTAAATATTATAAGTTTAATAAATTAAATAGATTAAATAAATTAAATAAATATATATTAAGCAACAAAAAGAAAAGACATGGAACGATTCGATCTAGTGAAAAAACTACAGTAGTCGTAGATTCTTAAAATGAATTCACAGATATTCAAGTATTTAACTTATTTAGAGTATAAAGAACTTCAAGAATGATACAGTATTTCAACATTGGAGTTTTACTTTATAGTTTAATTAATAAAAGAGAGTATTACATGGAAATGGAATAGCGAGTTCTTAAATTGAAGCAAGTAGTCTTGTAACGACAAGTTTCCTCAGAGAGAAACTCTGTAGGAAAAAACATGTCAGGTTTTCATGTATAAAATAAAATGAAACAAATAGTGTGACATATTATAATATAAAATTGACACTTACATTTGGCAGTGAGTGAATAAAGTTGTGTATGTTGGCTTGTTTGGCGGCCTCGATGATCTCATCCATCCCGACCTCCCTGCTGTTGTCTCCGTACGCGATGTTCTCCCGGATACTGTAGTCGAACAGGACGGGTTCCTGGGACACGATCCCTATCTGGGCTCTGAGCCATGCCACGTTCAGCGTGGTGATGTCCGTCCCGTCCATGCACTACAATACAACATAAACAATATTCTAACATTTCTCTTAAGTAGTTCACTTAGGCTATAAGGAAATAAGCAAATGTAAGTAGGCCTACAATTTACTCCCTATAGAAATACTCAAAACATTTGCATGATCTGATAGCACATTGCTTGAGTTCCCGAATCGAGTTCCATTGGGTCACGATTCGATTGCCTGGCACGCCCGTCACTGATATGGCCGTTAGGACGCGAAACTGAAGTTTGAAGTTAAATGAGACTCTAGCATTCATATGTATAAGTTCACTTGATATCGTACAAAATGCGAAAACTTTAGAAACATCTGATGTTAGTTATAGACAGATTGCTATAATGTCTAAAAATTAATTTGGAATTCACTATTTAGGAGAGCAGGCTTTATGTAGGAACCCGTTATTTCATATAGTGAGAAGGCAGATGATGGCTTCTACTTGTTTCATAGAGCCTATAATTATTAGAACATTCTGTAAATGAAAACAGCATAGTCTAAAGTTTTTAAAGAATGTTTTGCTTGTTATTAAAGAATGTATTTCATACATACCACTCGTCCGTGTACAGCATCGTAGAATCTCTCCAACAGTTGCACTGTTGTACTTTTACCACAGCCTGAGCTCCCAACAAGAGCAATGGTGTGACCTTTCTCCACTTTGAGATTTAACCCTTTCAGTACCATGACGCTAGCACGGGTAGGGTAGCTAAACTGAGCTTCGTTGAATTCTATCTCTCCATTACATGCGGCCTATATCACAAATAAAGTTTATTATAAATGACAAGTTTTCGATTGTTATATCAATACTTCCTTGTTGTCGTAATAAATTTATTTGATCAGAATTCAAGCAAATATTCTGGGCATATTACATAACGACCTGACTATAGACTCTACGCGCATTAATTTAAGACATGTATTGTATTATTATAATATTATCTAGGAGAATGCCTGAAAATACGACTATACGAAAACTTCTTTTAAACTAATGCATTTCCATCAACCGACAAATGTAAACAAAGTTAAACTAATTTAATGCTGTTTTAATATGTTTATATTTAGGCCTACTTGAATTAGAAATACTCATGAAGTTATAAAAATTCAAAACTGACCGGTTTCGTTCCCTCTGTTGAGTATGCATCAGCGGCGCCAGGATGTCTGTCTAACAGAGCAAATATTCTATTGGCAGCCATCTTTGCTTTTCCGATGTCAGGTCCGAACTGACTCTCACGACCAAGAGTAATTGCTCCAAATACGACTGCCAGGAAAACACTGAGAAACAATCAAAGAGAAAATCACTAAATAATAATCTAAGCACAGGTATTCTAGAAATATCATACAGATCAGGTAGGCTATATGATAAACAAAGATTGAAAATAGATAAACAATGAAATAAATAAAAGTAGAATGCAATCAGAAATAAAAAAA
This sequence comes from Enchytraeus norvegicus, assembly GCA_034695365.1. NCBI lineage: Eukaryota > Metazoa > Annelida > Clitellata > Enchytraeida > Enchytraeidae > Enchytraeus > Enchytraeus norvegicus. The sequence goes on from JAQFZF010003074.1 coordinate 7,593, forward strand.
TAATTGGCGTGCATGAATTAAGTTCACATCTAGACTAGGAGCAGTTTTCAATTTAAATTGTGTTGTTATTGTTATAGTGCAAATATAAGCCTATGGCCCTATAGTAGGCCTATTTGTACAGCATTTCGATATTTTCTGAAAATCATTCTGCCAGGGCTATCATTCTATGTATGAAATTTAGAGCAGTGAAATCAGTTAAATAAATATATAGTGCTTTCATATTATTATAATTAGTATTTAATATTATCTATCTATCTATCCAGTGCTCTGCCACCTGGCAGGCCCAAGGCAAAAATGCATGCACACAATAAACTATATCGCTCTTTAATGAGCACACCATTGACCAACCCAATAAATCCTTCTCATCACAAAGGCTTTACCTTTTCCACACCTAAAATGATGCCTTTGTTCAAGGAAAATATAGGTTTCTGAGGTGGTTTACCATTGCCTTCCTCAGTATCTGCGTTAGTCTCTTACGAAACACGTGCAGTTATCGGTTGGACTATGCTCAAATATCCCGGACCCAACACGGGAAATCATAAAAGCATTTAAAATGTACAAATTTAAACATCAAACAAAATAATTATGTTTATGTGTACATCCGGGTCCGTCTCTGACAGTATCCTTGGATACGGAAACAGACGTGAAACTTAGCTTTACAGCTTTACATTGTCCTTCATCTGAACTGGGAATTTTTCTTACAGCTTTTTGTAAGTAGTTAAGATTGCATACCAATATTTGGACTTATTTGCATTAATAAATATCAACCTCACAGATTTGTATACTGCATCAAATATGCATATAGAATCAAGGGCCAGGACTTCATTGCACTTCGATGCCCTGCGAGCTTAAAACTTGCGCTCTGCCCTGTGTGTACCGAGGTCATAAGTAGAGGTCTCGGAGACACAGACGTTAATCATCTAGCTATGACACAACGTCTATAAACCTGAACCACACACAAATCTATCTATATGATCTCTGTCTTAATCAATGTATTTGTACTAGCAAATGGATCGCTCATATTTCTCATTCGGTAATTTGGTTTGGCTTTGGTTTTGCTGTGTTGTCGTGGACAACGGCAGTGCTAACTAAAGTTGATCTAAGAATCAGACTAAGATATTGTTGATGTGGAAACCCAACAGAATTTCACCTGAACACAACTTGTTTACGAACCTGCTAATGAACTTAGGCCTAGGCCTACAACATCCAGTAGTTTTATTTAATTATTTTGTTATTTAATTAAAATATATTAATTACGTGCGTTGTATTGACGAATATTACGATCAGTTAAATGTATAAATCGATAAACTTAATTTAGAAGAATATTATGCTTATTTATATAATAAATAATAATGTTAATTTAAATTCAATTTTTGTTGACTACTTTAGGCCTTCTAGCATGCTTCAAAATTTAAATAAGCAAAAATTTGGATAATTTTAATGTGGAACTTAAAATTTGAATCCATCCACATTTATTGTAGAGAAATATGCTCGTGAACACATGTATTGATAATAGCCTTGCTCACGACTTAAACTGAATTATTTGAAGCAAAATTGTTAACTTTTATGGATAAATAAGTTATTAAACTATACTTTTAGCTAAACTATAAAAAAGTAGGCCTAGTTTAACTAAAAAAGGTAGTTTAACTTTTAATTTATCAAACTAGGCCGCTCTTATCTGTACTGCTCATAGCACGTCTAGTTCACTTGCAATTTGTCTTATCTTTAAGTGCATAGCATTGCATTATAGATTTAGCATTTGTATATGAAGTGACTGCTAGCCATTAAAAACAATTAATTAAAACACCTGTACTAATATGAATGCAGGATATGTCATGAAAGGCAAGGCTATCAGATAAAGTCTTCAATGTCATTACTTAATCACAAACTGAAAGAATTATTTGGCTATACAATTCATCGGACACCAACGGGGCATGTGGACATCGTAATTATGAGGACTAGAAAGCGGTTTCTTAGTATAGCTCTCTTTGCTTTATCTTCTCTCTTTTGTGTACTCCTGTATACGTTGTATTGGATCAACAGGCCAGTGAGAAATAAACCATATTTTTACGAGACAGAGGATACATCGACAGAAGATATTTCAAATGAAACCGAAAAATTTGTACCACACTGGTTCGGCAACAGACACAATACATATGGATTTCATCCAGTGAACGACAAAGGGGTGTACTCGCATTGGAACGTCTGTGTTGAAGCGATACAAAAACCAGTGCCAAACTCGATTGATTTTCTCGGTAGGACAATTTTATACAATGAAACTCAACGGATAGTCGTATATAATAGTTTCTTTCGTAATGGCATGCAGAAAGTATATACAGCAGGTTCTGCAAACAGCGCGTGGAACCACTATGACGTGTTTTTCTCCCGGTCGGGAATTCCGAAATCTCACACATTCAGGACAAATACTGTTTATTTTGTAACTTCTACCTGCGCAGCTAATTTTCATCATTTTTGGATAGATGAGTTTGTACCTCTGTATGCAGTGATAAAGCAAGCAAATAAACTCAAACCAAGTGAGCGGAATCAGATTCTTTATCGTCGTCCATCTGATATATTAGATGACGAGACGCGAGTGTGTTCCAACAAGACGGTTTTCGAAGCACTGTTGAAAACATTGCATATCTCAAATTTCCACGATGTATTCTATAAACTTACGCCGAATACCTGTTTCAGCAGCGGAGTGTTCGGAATCTCTCCGATAAGAATAGTAAATCCTAGAGAAATAGTTGATCATGTTCTTAGAGAATTTAATATATCTCACTCACAAACGACAGCAAAATATATAACATTCATTCAACGAAGCTATCGGTTGATAGAAAACATCAATGAGCTAGTGCAAGTCACAAAATTGGCAGGTTTTTCACACGTTCGAGTGGAAGCACTCGAGTCATTAGACGTTCACACTCAGGCGAAGATTGCTGCTGAATCAAAAGTTATGATTGGGGTACAAGGTGCCGGGCTTCAGTGGGCTGTTTTCATGCCACCAGGGGCAACATTGTTGGAAATAGCGTGGCCGCATAAACATTGGGGTGCCTACTTTGGTACCTACGTAGCACCTTATCAGATTCGTCATGTCGAGATGAGAGCAAAGAATATTCACGTTAATTGGACGTCGTATGAGTCTCAGATAAGAGGTGGAAGGGCTGTAAGTGTGGAAGAAAGACTCCAGTTACTCCAGAAACCTCCCAAAAGTGGATCGCTGGATAATATATGGAAATATGCTGATGTGTGGATTAATAAAGAACATTTGCTTGAAAAATTCATTGCTATAGAATCGCTCTTCAAGTTAGATAAAAGTAGTATTATATAAAATTTAATTCAGAAATTTTTAAACATAATTATTATTGTGCATATTATATTTGCTATTTAGATTTCTATTATACATACATGTTTCATCATCTGAAGATCTAGTAAAAGGGATATCACATGCAAAGTTCTGTAATACTAGTTTAGTCAACTCAGAAAGCAATGAATAGGTAGGTTTGAGTGTGTTTAACGTCAAGGGTAAGAAGCGTAAGGCTTCTCTTCAAGATGGCTCAACACCATCGAGCACTACCGTCACAAAGATTTGTTAAAGCTTATTACAGCTGTATTCCACAAAGCGCCCTGCAGTCTTGTTACAGACCACTGAGTCGGAGTATTGAACATATAGGAGCAATGAACAGTTTTTATTTTTTTAATTTCTAAAAAGAAAATTAAGGTTTCTCAGGTTAACTCAATCCTAACACAATGAAGAAATAGTGAAACAGAAAATAGAGCATTATAGAGAGTGGCAGTCAATACTGGGCATATAGTGAGACTAACTGGAATTAATTAATATTTAGCCGACTGGTATATATTTTACCAGTCACTTGATGCATGTTAATGTAAAGTGATGTGTATGCTAAGTGTACATTACTGATAGGCTTGTTAGTACATGTTTGTACTTTTTATATTGTGATATTGAGGTGCACAGAAATGTGTAAAATAAAAAAAATCTTATAATATTTATAGATGGAGGAATAGATTCATTATTTAGAGCCTTAAGGGGCCGTCCATAAAAGACGTCCGCATAAAATCTGAACTTTTGATCCCTCCCCCCCCTGATCCTCACACGTC
>JAQFZF010003075.1:0-11710 GCA_034695365.1 Enchytraeus norvegicus
GCGTTCTGGTGGTTGGATGCTGTCTGTAGTTGTATATGCTGTTTGAAACGTCCCTGACATCACCTTCGGGTGAGGAATCGAAAGTTAAATACTCATTAATTGATTGAGTAGTGTAATTAGTACATCGGTGACTACTTCAGAAGATTGCGAAGGTTACGACAAGTCAGGCTTATATGATCCATCAAATTGGATTGTACAGAGTGGTGGTGGCGACGTCATCGTCAGATTAATGACTGTCACCTGTGTGCTGCAATCATCAATTTTGATTGTACATAGTGATGATCTGATCTGATGGTGGCGACGTTACCGTCAGATTAATGACTCCGTCACCTGTGTGCTGCGATCATCAACTTTGATTGTACATAGTCGTGGTGGCGACGTCGCCGTCGGATAAATGACTCTGTCACCTGTGTGCTGCGATAGCTCAGGGTAGGGATCAGCTGTGTTTGGTAACGCATATGGCCACCACCTTTACCTTTCTTGCAATGTATCATCCATGCTGCTATCGAGTACCTCCAATTTAACTCAAAGATAAATGTCAGGATAAAATGTTTGCATTTTGGTTGGACTATTCTCAAGTTCTCCAGATCCACACAGGAAGCGCACATTTACGTTTGTTTAATACTAGTCTACCTTCCTACACAATTAAACCATTAGACACACACACAGTATATAAACACTCGTGTTGGTCCGGTAAACTTGAGAATAGACTAAAAGACAGCTTCACTGATTCACAAGAGCCGACTAAAGCAGATACTGAGAAACCACATAGCTCCTAAACATACTAGGTATCTCGGAGGTGCTCTTTATGATGCAAAACCAACGGTGAACCTGTCTCTAAGATTTTAATAAATGCTCCTGAAGTCATCATGAGATGATGAAATGGACGTTAAATTGTACTTATTTGATTGATTGATAGTCTAGTCACACCAACCACAGCTCGTGATCCAGCTGCTTCTTGTTCTCTTCACCCGACAGAACAACCTTTGATGTCTGAGACGTCACCAACGTTCCGTTGACAACAAACTTACGAATCTTTGTCATGGTTCTGTACCTTCTCTTGTCCTCCTGTGCAAACAGACAAACAGTGTCAACAAAGACAGCCGCAAGTTTCTCAGGGCTCCAAAAACCTATTACAATATTTATTTATTTATATTCTCGCACATGACGCCCCTGACATCATCCCTGGCAGAGGAAGCAGATGTTAAACCTTAATTATTCTTATTATTACATGCATACATGCTAGTTTAGTTTAATGGTTGTAATTTCCTGCAGGTGTTTCATTATAATTTTTTACCACTACGTAGAGTCATTAATTGTACCTTTGCCATAGATAGTGAACAATGGCGACTATTACAGATATTCGAATAACTTACCACATACCCTGGGATCATGATCTCTCTAACACTATGAAATATTAAGCACCAAATAAGACAAAATCGGTCTCATAAAATACGTCTAGCAATTGTAATACTGAGAGATTTATTGATTGATTGATTGATCTATTGGCATACTGATTTATTGATTGGTTATTTATAGATTGATTGAGTTTCTAAATTGCTGTTCTTTGTGTGTATTATTATTTTTAACACTCCATGATAAATCGTACGTTTGCCATAGAGAGGACGCAATGAAACCTAGCACAGATATTCGAATAACCTACCGCACACGTTGTGGTTGTAGTTGCTTACAGCTATAAAATAAATAATTCACCAAAATAACTATCATATAAATAAGCATTGAATAAGCCAAAAGCAGCCTCATTGATACAAAACTGACGTTCCTGACATCATCCTTGGATGAGGAAAAGTAAGTTAAATTTTTATTATTATTTTGGCACTGACAGATTGATGACAACTCACCCCTTTAGACTCGACACTATCAGCTTGTTCCAGTGATGGCCCCACAGCCTGGTGCTTGTACTGCTTGCTTCTTACCACACCATCTGTTTCACCATTCCCCGGTGCTTTACCATCTGTCTCACCGCCCCCCAGTGCTTTACTGTCTGTCTCACTGCCCAGCAATGAATTCCCCGCCACTTCTCTATTCTTCTTTCTCAATTCTACACCTGAAAACTCTGGTTTTGCACCAGATCCTACATCACCACCAGACCCTTCATTAGAACCTGTATTATCTAAGACAGATGCTAATTCAGCTTCGGAAAACACCCGTTTCCTACTGCCTTCAATATTACCACCAACTGCAGCTGAGTCAGAAGCTGCTAATGTATCATTGTCAAATGCAGTCTCAGTATAGCGCGGAGTTACACTAGCTGAAACTACCTTACTTTGATTTTGATCAGAATTTTGATTGGACGAACTATTCTGTAAGACATTGTCCAACTCAGATACTACCTTTATTTTTTCTTTCTCTGAAACGGTAAATTTATTACATTCATTAGGAGACTTTTCAGTTTCTTCATTGCTAGAGATTTTATTCTTCTCAGTGGCAGACGCTTCATTTTTATTCTCAGGTAACCCGCCACCCCCACTAGTATCTGTTTCACCAACCCCTCCTTCCATCCCTCCACCTAACTTACCCTCCACCCCCTTCAGTGTGCTCAAAGTGCTGCAACCTGGTGGCTGGTTATCTCGTATAATATCATCTAACATCGTTAACACTTCATGTTCATCGTCTAGTAACAAGGCTGCGTCTAACGTCTGATTAGTCGAAGTTGTTTCCTCGTCAGTAGATTGTTTTTCTGATTCTGCCTCCTGATTGGCTGAATCTGCTGACATAATTACTGTATCTGTCACGTGATTGGTTGAATCAGATGAAATACTAACTAAATCAGCCGCCTGATTGGCTGATTCTTCTGTACTATTAACTGACTTTGCCAGCTGATTGGCTGAATTTAGTACAGTATTTTCTTCCACTTTTCCACTTTGTAACCTTTCTGAGGAGGAAACGTCACTGACATCACCTTGAGAAGACGAAACTTGTTCTAAATCTTTACCAACTGCAGCAACGGTACAACCGCGATTTAGACTTTCCGTGTCTATCGCCGAGAAATCCAATTCTACATTTTCATCATCTTCCTCTGACGACTCACTATGATAATTGGCGTTACGAATTATTTGTGATAATCTGCGCTCTGATTCAACATGGGGCTTCTCTTCATCTAAATCACTGCAAGGCTTCCCTTTACTATCATCAATCTTGACATCTCCAACCAAAATACCAGTTTTGTTGGCTAGAACTGTCGAAGGCTCGTCAACTGAAGATGATTTTTCGTTGCTCTTACTATGCGCCTCGATAACTGTGGAATGCTTGGCAGGTGATGATTCAGAATCATTGGATTGGGTCACACAGGCTCCATCTACTAACAAAACACTTGATATCTCTTTCACAGATTCATCTAGTATTATTTTCCTACAATCGGTTAAATTATTCTCTGAGTCAGTTCCGCAAGTGTCGATATTAGAGCTTCCAGCAGACAGAATTGTTTTTCCATCACTTGCGCGTTCACTCTTGTCTACATGTATGGTATTATTAAGCTGTTCTGTAGTACTATCACTATTATCACCATGACTAGAGAACTCGTCTGACTCCATCTTAGAATCAATTTTTACTCCTATATCCTCTTTTTTATTTTCAGATTCTGCAGTTTTGTTGTCAATTTTCTTTGTATTATCAATCGCCGTCGAGTTAGAATTATCAACGTGAATTTCTGCCGCATCATCATTGCCCAGTTCTTCTCTTGTGGCAGCTTTGTCGCAGTTTAATTTGATTGCTTCGTTTGATTCGATTGCGGATTGCTCTTTCGCCACTACGTCCAAACTCTTTGCTTCTTTGATTGTGATTACAAGTTTTATATCCTCAACAGAAGCCGCTAGTTCAGAATTATCTGTACCCGCAGACTTCGAAGGATGATCAGATTCAAGTAACGCAGATTCACTGGATTGTTTATCAAGTTTTAACCTTGTTTCGCTTGCTCTGATGTCTACTGCTACACTATCACCAGCAAAAGTACACTGTGCTTCAGACACGCCAGTGCTGCTGGCAGATGCTGCACCATTGGCACTGGGTTTTGATTCTGCCGCTAAAATGCCAGAATCAGTTGCTAAGCCGCTAGTGGTTGGTTTGATTTCAGCCAATGTTGTGCCGATATTGGACACTATACCGATAGGTTTTGAAACCACCGATGTTGCGCCGACACCAGATTGTGTGCCAGATTTACCGGCTGGAATGGACTCAAGGAGACAACTGGTGGAGCCGTCTAGCGACACACCGCTGTCAGCTGTGATCATGCTCTGAACACAAATTATAATAGTTAGTTATTGTAACTTATCCTAGTTTTCCTTTTGTTATTGATCATAAGAAAACGGGAACAACAATAATAATAAAGGTTTAAGGTCTGTTTCTTCGTCCAGGGATGATGTCAGGGACGTATTATCACACAATCATCCAGCTTTCCCGAGTAGTGCAATGGCTAAGAGTCTCGACTGCAGACCAAGAGGTGCCCTCCCTGACTAGCCTGTCACTAATGTGCCTTTGGGATGTGAACCCAATGCTAAATTCGGCTGTGGACTTTAATTGTTACCATATAGCAGAAAGTTACAACAGCATTGCGAGAAGTTACAAATTAGTGAGTTTCTTGAGTGTAAGTAAGAAAGGTCAGGTGCAGATGATTGATGTGATTCAGTGATTTAAAAAAAAATAAGTCATTAATTTTAAAAAGCTGTAAATCAAGATCAACGTAGTTGTCGTTGCTCAACCAGGGAGCGGCTGTGGCGCTGACTCCTTCCATTCCTGTCATTGTAAGTTTAAGCTCACAAGAAAGCATGGGGATTGTTGGTAGCAGGCCCCAGCTGAAAGCAAGGGTTCTCCTGGAAGATCAGAAAAATGTGATATAAATTGTAATCCAGGTCTCGCTGGATTAGCACCCCACCCATTGCAGGGTGCATCTTTATTTATTTCAGTGTATAGGTTCTTTTCATATCTAAGGATACTTTCAGAGAAGGACCTAGCCGGAACTCAAACCTGTGACATCCTGCTCATCAGGCAGGTGTATCACCAACTAGCTTAACTAGCTACCCAACTAGACAGAGTATTGACTGATTGATTGATACTACCTGTGTGGTGCAGAGATTGATACTACCTGTGTGGTGAAGAGATTGATACTACCTGTGTGGTACAAAGATTGATACTACCTGTGTGGTACAGAGATTGATACTACCTGTGTGGTACAGAGATTGATACTACCTGTGTGCTGCAGAGATTAAGCGCTGATTCTACAGTTCTTGTGTAGGTGACTGATGATTTAGAGGCAGAGGACTGACTTCCTGTGTCTGTGTCCTTATCAGAATCAAAGTCCAGCTCCTGTATAACAAACAACACATTATTAATTATTTAATAAATTCATTCTCTCTCTCTTTTAGTGCGCTGCCTAACTGTAGGTCCATAGCATACAACAGTTGAGTTTTGTAAACCATATTTTCTTGGAAACAATTTTGTTTTCTGAGAGGTCTCCTTAATCAGTGACTGTGTTAGTCGGCTATTTATCAGCTTCGAGTACAATAGTAAGTTTCGACTATAGTAAACTATTAACAGCATTAGTCAGCTATTAGTCAGTCAGCTTCTACAAAATACATGCAGCTTTTGATTGATCTATTCTTATGTTTGCCCGATCCAACACGGCGACATACATATAATATATAAAACATAGTTATTATAGAGCAATTGGTGCTACTGTACTCTGCTTCTGATTGCCTTAGAAATGTTTGTTTACCATATAAGACTGGATATATAAACGTGGGAATTAATATACTGACTCTACAAGCCTAGTGAACTAGTCAGCGCAAAGATTTTTGTGCATAGGACCTATAGGTCGCTCAAATTCCATACTTGTAGAAATCTCGTCACATTACTAACAAGTGGCCTATGGCAGGAGGCAAGTCTGCATTTCCCTTCACTGTTCAAAAGCACCTCTGAGAAATATAGCGTATAGAGGCGCTATACAATGTCATTATCCTGTATTGTATTGTATGCAAAGCCAGTAATTGAATAGTTAGTTTGCAACATCCCCAGATTTGCCTTCAGATAGGGGAACTTGCTATAAATCTAGATTCCATTGTATAAATTAATAGTAACAATTATTAATATTAGAACTTTACGTCAATATCCTCATTTAAAGATGATATCAGGGACTTCAGAACATATCACAGAAAACCAATCAACCAAAACGGTTGGCAGAAATACTTGTTTAATAGAAATTAAGATTCTAAACGGTGCCGGTCCAGTGATCAGAAGATATAGAGATAAAAGATTTTATATCTAGGCTGGAAAAATATGTGTTTCTATACTCACAGTGTCGTCCATGAATTTCTCCTCGAGGTAGACCTCAGCATTGGCCTCACTCAGCAGTTCTGCTATAGCCTGGCTGCTGCATAACTCTGCCTTCAGAAACCCGTGCTACACAACAACAATTACAACCAGTTCTTTACTTTAAGATCATATTTTAATGACAATTTCTCACCTCTATATCTATGGTGGTTGCTAGGCAGCCGTGGAACTCACAGATAAAGTAAACAAGTTTTATATTGGAGAAGACAGGAGATGACTTAGATGCTCTATAGGTGCTCTATATGCTCTTAGATGCCCTATAGGTTTTAAAACATTGCCTGAAGGGCCAGAAACTGGTCTAAGATAATCAATCAATCAATCAATCAATGACGATTTAACATCCTGTTCCTGGCTCGAAGGCTATATCAGGGACGTCCCAAGCGGGATGTGCAACCACAAACAGCATCAAACCACTAGAACACTCCTGCAAATGAAAAATCCAAAAGAGAAATTAATTCGATGAAACTTAAACATCCCTTGTAGCCTTTGTGCAGTGCAATGTCTGGGTTCAAAACACTATAAACAAATTTAGCTATTTAATAAATAGACAGAATGATAATTATACTATTATTATAATGGAATAAGTGCTCAATAGAGAAGTAATTAAAGAGGTGCTTAGTTACACCTGTAATAGCTCTGCAGCTGTTGGTCTCTGTTCGGGATCCTTCTTGAGACATCTAGCAATAAAATCATTGAAATCTGCCGACCTACAGTGTCACAAACAATACAATACAATACAATACGGGTATAACGTCCGTTTCATCATCTGACGATGATATCAGGGACAATATGAACTGATGCCTGCTCAACAACTGAGGTTGAAAGTGGAAAATTCAAATGTAGGGCCATTGTAGGCTATAATATTTCTCTCTCTCTCCCTCTCTATCACTCTACCTATCAGTGCACTGCCTAACGGCAGGTCCATGGCATATTACTGTATAATTTGTATGCGCTTGGAGATAATTTTATTTTCTGAGGTGAGTCTCTTCATCCTTTCTCAGTCACTGACCACGTTAGTCGGCTTCAATTAAACACGTACAAAACAGTGTTCGACCAGTGTTAACCCTTGTTCTCTTTCAGCACTTGTGACTTGCTAACTGCGTTTGTGTGGACCAATTAGTACTGCTTATACTGTTGGAGACATCCCTGATATCGTCGTCAGATGATGAGACATACTTTAACTATATTATCCAGGTGAATTATAGATTACCTGTTATATTTAATAATAATAATAATTACGGTTTAACGTCCATTTCCGCCTCAAAGGATGATGTCAGGGACGTCAATTTAGAAAGGTTCAAGCAGACGTACTCACCATTGGTGGGGCGCTCTTAGTTTAGGTGGATCAGATTTCTGTATCTTGATGAGTACTCTCATTGGATGCATTTCATGGTTAGGTGGCGCCGTCTGTGCAAACTCTATCAACGTTATACCTGTATACATACAATACTATATAATACAATACAATTTACAATACGGTATAATAATGATATACAATACAAGATAGTGATCTAAAACAAACTCTATCAGCGGCATCATACCCGCCAAGATAAAATCAAATCAACACAATTGTGGTTAACATCCAATCTTTAAGTAAAATAACAAACAACCACCATGTTTGTCTATTGAAGTAGATCACCATTAGTACAAGTAGGTCATGCGCGTAACTAGTAATCATGTGCTGACCTAGAGGCATACTTCACAGCCAGAGAGCAATGATGCAATGTTTAGATTCTGCACACACATGGGAACGGCTGGCTGTAAAATTGAGATTCCTACAAATTACATACACGTATGTAATTTATCTTACACGTAATTACATAGACAAATTACAATGACAATGTATAATAATCACTATATATAATAATAGTACTAGTGACTTATATATATAGAGATTTAGCTATTTTAAAATACATTAATGGATTATTGGATTGTATTTGATTGAAGTGTGTAATTCTACCATTGAAGAGCTTCTGCGACACTGTTAAGATGTGCTACAAAAGTTATTTAATAGATTGATTGATTGATTACCTAGTGACCAGATGTCAGCCTTGCTGTTGTATGGATTGTCTTTGAAGGTCTCACAGGTTATGACCTCAGGTGACATCCAGTACGGGGTGCCTATGAACGAATCTCTTCTCTGTCGCGAGTCTGTGTTCTTAGCCGATACACCAAAATCAGCTGAAACATAATTAATCTAGTATGGTCAAGAGAATTACAGTCAATCCTCTGCAGATTATAAAATAGAATATCCATTATTTCTCATACAGACAAAGTGCATAATACATGCTACAAAAGTTTAGAGCGGCAATAATAATAATTTAAAAGGGTAAAAGTTTCCATTCGACTGCAGTTGTAAACCGAATAGACTATCGACTGAAGTTCCTTCACAAATAGTTTCCAAAAGCTGAAGCTTAGTTTAACTTCTGCTTCTGTATCCAAGGATACTGAACGAAAAAGGACTATGCTGGGACTCGAACCCGTGACCTCCTGTTTAACAAGCAAGAGTGTTATTGACTTTCCATATATGTTTGAGAGATGATTCTATAAGTAGTAGTAGTTAGTAGTGTATTAGCAACTTCATTATGACATATGCACAATGTTACAAGCTAGAAATACATACTGGTAAAACATACAATACAACAATAATAAATCCTAAATTAGAAGCAGATAGAGTTTGAGTCTTTCTATAATGGAGCATAACACAATGGTAGGGGCCTACTCTATAGATCAATATTCAAAAAGCATTCTGTTTATAAAATTTTTGTCTGTGAGACCAGTGCACAGAGGAAGCGTTCTATTGTGAGATAGGAGAGCGTTATAAGATCTATCTACAAAAACAACAGACCGGCACACAGACAGATAAGCAGATAGGCATATATATATAGACAGACAGACATATAATTCAGTCAGGCATCTAGAGATATTAGATAGAAAGATAGATAGGGTATATATATAATTAGCACACACCCAGTCTGACTTCCCCATCAGTTGTGAGTAGAACATTGCCAGCCTTCAGATCTCTGTGTATGACATTGGACTGATGTAGAAACTCTAACGCTTCACACATCTCTCTGCACACATAGCGTATCTGAGGCTCTGTGAGAGGTTTCTCTAGGTCTAGCATGATCGAGTCTATAGCTCCCCCTCCACAGTACTCTAGATACATCTATACATACACACATAGACACATACACACAAATATATTACACTTATATTGTCTGCATGTTATATTTTCTTAAAGAAAACTCTGATTTCTGAAATAGTTCTCCTTAGCCTACCTCACTGACTTTGCTACGAAACATGTGCAGCTTGCGGTTGATATATTCTCAAGTTTGCCGGAGCCAACACGGCTAATGTAGACCACAAGCTGTGTTGAGCCTGTTGGCATTGTAACACGTTCCACTGTCAGTACATTATATAGCAACGTAGATTCAAATATGAATAAGAACAAAAATAGCAATAAAGGAAACTAGCATGTGCGCTTGTCACGTGTGAAAATATATGACTAAAATAATAAAAACTAAAAACACGAGATTGTACTGCCATACCAGTAGTTTGTTGTTGTGGAAGAAAGCTTCGTGCAGTCCCACGACGCACCGGTGTCGACACTGAGAGAGAATGTTGATCTCTACGCTGTAATCCTCTAACTCTGTTTCATCCTTAATCTCAACCTGCTTCAACGCAGCATAGGTGCTCCACGACTTGTTGTACGCCTTCAACAATCAATCAATCAATCTTTATCACCACTTGCTTCAGCGCTGCATGGGTACTCCACGGCTTGTTGTATGCCTTCAATCAATCAATCAATCAGTCAATCTTTATCTCTACCAGCTTCAACGTGACATAACTGTTATCTCCATGACTTGTTGTATGCCTCAAATGAATGAATAAATCAATGAATCAATTAATAAATCAATCAATCAATCTTTATCTCTAATTACTTCAATGTTGTGTGGGTGATCAATGACTTGATGTAGGTGTCCAACATAATCATAAGTGTACAATCAATTACTCAATTTTAAAAAGCATAGTTAACATCATTTTCCATTTTGAAAAATATTGCCCGAGATGGACCCGACTGGGACTTAAACCGGTGACATCCAGCTTATCGACAATCGTGTTACCAACTATGCTATCCAAACGGTACTAAGCGGTCGAATCAATTGGTCAGTTATTCTAGACACTAGTGATGGAAATGTTATACATTCTCGGATCCCGACTAGCAGCACGAATATATTTTCTATAATTTTCATGCAAACATTTTGTTAAAGTGGTATTTAAAACAATGATCCTCTTTTAAATTACCTTATAGACTTTTCCAAATGCTCCATCGCCCAGCTCCCCGATGACCTCCCAGCTCTCTCCGGGGTCAAGGCCTCTCTTTATGAACGGGCAAGTCTTGTTCTTCTTCTTCCCATCTCCGCTGGAACTCACTGAAAATATATTCCTTAGTTTATCCAATATCGGCATCTCGAATAGTAGTTCTTACAGCTGATCATGACAATGTCAATATAATAATAGTAACACCTGTAGATTGTATGTTTTATCCAGCAAAAGTTGAATAGTAACTGCTAAAAATATATATGTTGAAAACTTTTAGACATTGACATATTAGATAACACAGTATGTACACAATCAAATTTAGTTAGATATTTTATCTTTACTCACTTGGGTGCCTTAAAAATATCAGCAGTCATAGTTGTGACCAAGAAAATATAGACCATTTTGATCAAGTATTTTTTTAATATAATTGCACATATACGAAAAGAGTATTGCGAATAGAATCAGAACATCAAGAAATGTGTATGGGATGCTACTCAAATGTTTATGAATTATTCAATCAAAATACTGAAAAAGGCAATTGTAGTAAATGTACATGAACTATTAGGACTTTCGATAAACAAAATTAGATATTCATTTATATTAATGAATCGATAACTAATAAAAGATATTCCTTACAGCCAATGAATTTACCAGAACTGCTACCAGCTCTATCTCCAGCTCCAACATGACTATACATAAAGGTAGCAGAAATAGGGAAGAAGCTAAAAGCTTATTTTAATCCCCAACCAAACTTAATAACAACATCTAACTTATTCTTAAGACTATTCATTGACACTGCATTTACAACATCATCAAGCAAAGAATTCCACAAATCAACAACCCTGAAAGAAAAAGAATACTTGCCAGCATCCGTTCTAACTCTAGGCTTATATAACTTATGCTTATGACCTGTTAAACCACTAGTAGAGAATGTAAAGAAATCTTCAGGATTTAAATCTGTAAGCCCATTCATTATTTTATAAACCTCAATAAGATCACCTCGAATTCGCCTGGTTTCCAGGGTTGTTAGATGGACTAC
>JAQFZF010003076.1:0-11710 GCA_034695365.1 Enchytraeus norvegicus
ATCGGATCTCGCTTTCTCACCCGTTCATGCATTTACAAGTGTGTTCTGGTGGTATAGAACTGCTTGCAGTTGCATGGGCTGCTTGAGACGTCCCTGACATCGCCTTCGGGTGAGGAATCGGACGCTAAATCCTCATTGTATGATATTGTATTGTATTGCATTGTATTGTAGTAATTGATCATCTAACATTCTTAAAAATATTCACACACCGTTGATACAGCCGATAGTCGATCCCGACCAACATTTCTACGGTGTAGGCGGTAGGTCCTACGTTAGGAATAGACCCCTCATCAAGATGTAAGGTAGGCGGCATAGCGCCTGGTGGGGTTGGTAAACCTGTACAGATACAACAATATGTATGTTTCTTTTATTACGAAGAACAAAAATAATTATAATTATCAGTAGAAGACTTGCATTTGCATAATGTCACAGACCATTTGGATGCCTTTACAATGTTTATATGTTATAGTTTTCTTTGCCCTAAACTTAAACAAATTAAAATATAAAATAATTTAATACCATAAAGGCCTTTAAAATGCACACATCATAACTTTGTCCACCGTGTATAACTATGAATCAGCACAATATAAATCTTTTCTCATTTTAACAATGAAATGTGATAAATTATACAATACTTTATGAAGCTCATTATGCATGTGTACGAGAAATACAAAAAAGACGGCGCGTATTCAAACGTAGCATAGGAAAGTTACAAGAGGCCATTTGACTTGGACTCTCAGCTTTTGTTGTCGATGTTCACATAATACCTTAATATTCCGCGAAGAGAGAGGTCTGTTATATAGGCAACGAATTAAGTACAAAACGTTGAAAGCTCTACCATAACTAACTCGTGCGTAAATTATTATATTTGAAGTGTGAGAGAGATACATTTAACGATTGGAACATAATTTAACGTCAGTTACTAAATCACTTGGAGACGTTAGTGGCGGTCACGACCTCACCGAGAACAAAACAGAACTTTGCTATATAGGAGACATGGCTTACGAATAGCAGACTTGCCGTGAATGCAGGAAACCGGAGGTTCGAAATTCTAGCTGGCTAATCAAGAATTGATTTGAATTGAGAACACGAATTAGAGCCATAAAGTTGATATAAAATATAATGTAACATGCAAAAAATGCAATAGAAAATGCATTATAATGTGGATTTACGTCCATTTCATAATTTTACGACGATATCAGGGATGTACAGCCTACAATGCAATAAATTCAGTTAACAATGTAGCACGACATTATACACAGTATTCTTCATGATCAAATTTGAGTGATTTATGCATATCATTAATTAGATTACGCTGTATTGGATCCGACCAGGATAAGAATAGGCCAACCGAAAGCTGCACGTGTTTCGTAGATACCGATTAATGCAGTCACTGCTTAAGGAGTGCCTTCGGAAAACTAATTGTTTTAAGAAAATATAGCATACAAACTCTACTGTTATATGCATTGGACCTGGCGTTAGGCAGTGCACTAAGAGAGAGAGAGAGAGAGAGAGAGAGAGAGAGAGAGAGAGAGAAAATTAAACTTACTTTCAGAACTGTCATCGGGTTCTGACAATGGATTTGAGTAGATGACGTGGGTGTCGTCAGTTGCAGTCGCTCTCTTACTGTGACGTCGTTTTCTACGCCTACCAGTGTTACTACCAGTGTTACTACTGGCTGGCTCAATGCTATACTGTGCCTTACCGTCCTGATAAGTACCACTCTGTAACAATAGCAATAAAGATTTAACGTCCTCTTCCTCATCCAAGTATGATGTCAGGGTAGTCATTAATATAGATATTATATCTATGTTGTATTTCATTATGTCTTGCACTACGTCTTGAGCATAAGACGTAGTGCAAGACGTTGTTAGCATATTGGGTATGTTAGTACCGATTCTTATTTAGTTATCTTGGTATATACTGATATCCTTAGTATATACGAATATCAGATCTTTTTACTTCTTTTCTCGCCATTTTATAACTTGACCTGTTGGACTAAATTATAATTATTCTCTAATAAGGTCTAAAAATAGGTATCTTTAATTAATTAGCAGACTGCTGACTCTGAGGGATCTTAATTGTGACACTTAAATTAACAGATATACCCTAACCCATAACAAAATGCCACTGAAGTTGAAATTGAGAGAAATTGAACCAAATATATTAATCAATTTTACACACATGTCATTATTATTATCATTATCTCTAATAATTATTATTATTAAAGATCTCACTAGAAACATCCACAAAAAGTATTATTGGACTTTAAGACAGTAGGAACCCGATGAAGTTATTTTTTAAATATAATTTCTGTTATTTGTAATACTCACGCATTGTATGCCGAAACTGAAGTCGTCATTGATGATAACGGTTAGTTTAAATGAAGCAGATTTAACAGTGTCATAATAGAATGCAACGCCCTGAAAATATAAAAATTTGTTGAATATAGCAGTAGACTAATAACTGTACTGTTGTAGTATTAGCAATAACATCATGACAATCAAACAATATTGCAATCTTAGTATTTCATTCTCTCTCTCTCCCTCTCTCTCTCTTTCTCTCTCTCTCCTCTCTCTCTCTCTCTCAGTGCATTGCCTAACGACAGATCCATGGCATACAACTGTAGAGTTTGTTTGCCATATTTTCTTGGAGACAATTTTGCTTTCTGAGGGGTCTTCTTACCCAGTGACTGCATTAGTCGGCTTCTACGAAACACGTGCAGCTTTCGGTTGGTCTATTCTTATGTTTGCCAGATCCAACATGGTGTTTGCTGTTTCATTACTGCATGAAAATTAGCACACAAATTCTTTAATTTAGAATTTAAATTAAATTAAATCTTAATTTAAAGTCCGTTTTCTTTTCTGACTACGAAAATCTGGAATATATTGACATGGCTCATTGATTGCTTGGTCGAATATTTACTGATAACTGACTTTCAATAAGTAACTGATTGAATTATTGATTGTTTGCTGCTTGATTAATTGATTAATTGACGATTTGATTGATTAGTTGGTTAGCTTATTAATTAATTAATTAAATTATTAATTTACTGTTTGTATGGTTGACTGATTTATTGATTGATTGATTGAATTATTGATTAATTGATTGACTCACCAGTGGGTGTCCAGTAGGAATGAGATTAGGTAACCCATTTGTCCCACTGACGTACACTGGGGCGTTGGGAGAGACGTGATCGTTACGTACGAGGTTGAATGAAACTAGATTGCTGTTGAGCGTGAAGTTAAGCTGTATGCTGGCTGGTGTGAGCGAACTGTCTACATGTACATCTCCTTTCACGTGAACTGTTGCTATCGCCGCTCCTGCACAAATAAACAGAATTTATTTATTTATTTTATTTATTTATTATTTATTAATTTATTTAATATCGAAGTACATCAAACAGAAGCTACAATGACATAATATACAAACACAGAAAAAGTCAGAAAGAACAGTTGTGCAAACTTAATTAAACAGGTGAGTTAATAAAATAATTGAAATTGAATATGAATGAAGTCATTCACAAGCATTGTAGCAAAAATAAATAAATACTAATTATGTGTTTATTTCATAAAACACATAACTAGTACGCAGTGTGCATCAGATGCATATACTGATATAATAATAATAATACGAGTAATAATAAAGGTTTAACGTCCATTCCTCATCCAGGGATGATGTCAGGGACGTCATATCTTATGAAACACAAATATTTCATTTTTTACTTTAATTTTTTTAGTAATATTCTTCCAAAGGGGAAGGTTTCCTGAAGGAAGTAATAGGGGGAAGAATGGTAGAAAGGAAAGTCAGAGTAAGATCAAGAATAAAAATATTGGATTAATTGACAACTGGATCATATATTATGGATATGAACAGAAAAGCTGAGGATGAAGAGGTATGGAAGCGTTATAAGGACGCCCATAAGGACGTGCCATTAGGAAGTACACTGAGAAAAAAACATCTGAAGTGTGCATTTGTGTCATCATAGGTGCACTGCATACGTATATTCTTAATTTTCGCAAAATGCATACATGCATGGGATATATAAAAAGACACATAAATCCAACCAGAATAAGCATAACGTTTGGGAATCCAAATTACAACGTAGTTGCTATTTGTTACAGAATTATTATTTAGGTTTATGTGCAATATTTGTGAATTACTCTTAGTCATGCATGTATATTCGAGTAGATTTTAGATTCATAAACTACTTCTAACCGTTATCTAGATTAAATTTGGACGTAGATCAAACTAGTCTAGTTTATATTTTACACGTAGATCTAAAAGGTTTAAGCGATCATGTAACGTTTCGTAACCTACCCTATATCACATACATCATTTCACTTCATCTGTCTTATATCATTATTTAATTTAATTATATCATTACAATAGGCCATATTGGCAGAATTATAACTATATATTTCATTATAATAACAGCAGAGTTCTTGCTATAAGTCATTATTATGGCAACAAAACTTTTATTCCATCACAAAGAGAAGATGATCTAGATTCGTGCTACTTGGCACAACTCTTTCTAACCTAAGTCAACTGCTTTGCATCTTATTGTATGTTTGTGTGTTTATATGTTTGTTCTTCAGTGTGTGTATATGTAAGTATGTGCGTCGGTCACGGTCAGCTGACTCTTTCGTACATGGCTTCACCTCGACCTTGGCACTTAACTAACTTTCTTTAGTGTCCTTGTTTGCGTGTTCATTGATAAAATCATTCTGTATAAATAATAGTACCGACAAAATCAAACAAGATAGCGTGGTTTTAGTATTTTGCACTGATTTCCTCATAATTTTATTACAACAGTTAGGATGGGGTCATGAGGCGTTCGTATCTGTATAATAAATGTTTTACCCAGTCATACA
The DNA here is from genome assembly GCA_034695365.1 of Enchytraeus norvegicus. Taxonomy (NCBI): domain Eukaryota; kingdom Metazoa; phylum Annelida; class Clitellata; order Enchytraeida; family Enchytraeidae; genus Enchytraeus; species Enchytraeus norvegicus. Next base: position 4,875 of record JAQFZF010003076.1, read on the forward strand.
TGTCGCCAAATGAAATCTTTCACTGTATATTCTTCTCATTTCTCTCTCTCTCGCTCTCTCTCCCTCTCTTTCTCTTTCTCTCTCTCTCTCTTTCTCTCTTTCTATCTCTCTCCCTCTCCTCCTCCCTCTCTATCTAAATTATATAGACTACGTCGCTGGCAAAACAACAACCTTGAATATGGAAAAGGACGTCAAACATCTATTATAACTACTCTTACATTTTATTGTGTCTCTAACATTTTATCTTATTTTATATTGTCAACTGATACACCCAGAAACACAACACGAAATAGACTATAATTTTAAAGTGATTATTTTTTATTATAATATTTTTACTCATATCTAAATATCTATTACGCATAGGCTATTTGCGGACTATTCTTCATGCAGAAAAAGATTAGTTTATAACGTCAATTTTTATATCGCAAAAATCGAAACTACATAACAAATGATATGTCATGTTTTCCTAGGTTTAATAATAATACCAGCGGCAATTTGACGCGTAATATAACAAAATCTCTGTCAATCTTAGTCTTTTAAAGAAGTGACTAAAGAAGTGAATAAAGTATCTCTCTGCTGTTAAGTATATACTCATAAAGCCTACTACTCTAAATTATATGTTGTACATTTTACATTTTCGAATAATTATGTAACATAATAAGCACATACGTCGATTTAGTAAATTAATAAATTATAAAGTGTATACATAACGCATTACACAATATTAAACGGGGAATCCCAATCTCATTAAGTCAAATCAGAAATGTACAGGATAATCATTTACAGTAATTTTTTCATTTCTAACTTTTAACTTCTTTGCTAGTGTGTGCATTCATATGAAGGAATCGTGAAGAGAAGTGAGTGTAATATAAAACGTTTTTTTAATGATAAAAAATAGTTAATTATGGTAATCCATACTTAATAAATAAATAAAAATGGTGACGATTCATAGAGCTACAAATAGGCGTGTAGATAGATTGCTATAGATATAAGTTAATGAATTATAAAGGTATGATATGGTTAATATTTGACAATTTAAAATTCATCATTTTCTCCTACAAATCACTGTTTAATGAGAAGCCACAGCAAAAATATACATACTCATTTATAAAATTTGATACTGAAAGTAAAGTTAATTGGAAAAAGTTCATTTCATATACATTATTTTGCCCTGCGAAAAAGTGCGTTCTAAACAAACGGCCTTACTGTATTATCTAGTTGGCCTATCTGAAATGACACCGTTCGTAAATATAATTTTACTTGATAAGAAAACCTGGCTCCCATACACGATTGTAATGTCATAATTAAAGAATTAAATTAATCTTAACGAACTCTCTTTTTACCGCCTGATTTACATGATTGTACTGAGAAATGCAATAAGCATATTGTACTAAAAACATTACTAGTCCTTCGTGGATCAGATTAGTCTTGCAATGTAATGAACCGAATTGAACTGAAGTTTCTGAAAGAATTTTTTAAACAAATTCAATGATAACAAAAATATGCATGAAAACAATCCATAAAAGACAGAGAAATACAAAACAAAAAATGAAAAGAACTAAGAAAATCAAGTCAACGCTGGGGTTCACATGCTCCAGCAAGCATACGCACATCATGCACACTTACGTGTACACTCTACACACACATAATATAACTATTATTAGCTTACACATCAGTAACTGTTATAAGAGCGAGAACACCCTTGTTACTGCAGTGAAATCAAAACATGTCAGTCGACCCTTGTGAAATTCACCATTGCAGTTATTCGCAAGGCTGAAATTTGAGCGACCAATTGGTCTAGTTTACAAAAGCCATGGCCCTATCTACCCTGTCCTTCACGGCAGTATCTGCAGGGCAGAGTAAAGCTGAAGCATTGTACATGTAGTTAACCTCAAAGACTATGAAATTAGTACAACATTTAATACGAAGAGATATAACGTTACGCACATGTAACAACTGCTTTGTAAGATGATTTGGCTGCGTTGATGAAATTATTCTACATGAGTAACTTTTAATAGTACCAAACACGTATAAAGCCTGCAGCAAAACACATGTCGTCAAGCCGCATAATAACAATCTCTTGCCACAACCTTATAATATTAGGCCTATGCACTAGGCCTATATAGCAAGTATAATAATAGCATTCATGTCGGCCCCTAAACCGAAATTTAACAAAAATGTCACTTTGCTTGATACTCTGTATAAACGACAGGGTGCTTCGGTGAAGTGAAAGCGGTCATGCCCTTCAACCCTATCCTGTGACGTACGTTGCTCGATTGTGTTGGGCCGTCTTTAATGTTAAACACACTCAGACCTACCTACCAACTCTAACCCTACATGTCTGCCTGAACATACTTTACTATTTTTCATTGAACGCGACTGAAGCTGAAAGAATAAAGCTTTGAATGTCCATGCTTTAAAAATTGAATTATAATGAAAATAAGCTAAGCGTAAAGTATGTTATCTCAGTACTGCAAATGTACCCGAATTGTGTACAGAAACTGTGTTCAAAATTGTGTACAAGAAAATTGTGCACTCAAACTGTAAAATACAAAAGCAAATATATTATATTTTTATTGGAAAAAATACTTCCTTACAATTACGATTGTGATAGTAGACCTTCCTGAACACCATATTCATTTGATATTGAATTGACATAATCAGCGAATACTATTAATTTCTTTGGCATCAATGATTAAATATTGTTATTGAATCATTTATTGTGGAGAGCCTCCGTGGTCTAATAGCAGCACTGCGGTCTCTCAATCATGAGGTCGTGGGTTCAAAGCCCAGTGAAGACTACGAGTTGTAAGCCTTGCAAGCTACTTTATTCTCCATTGCAATAATAGCAAGCAGTCGGTGTTCATTTACCAACACACGCTCTAACGACTGCGCTAGCTTGCCGACTTTGGAAACGAATCCCGGCTATCTCGCCATTGACGAGATAGCCGGGACTTTATGCTATTGACGAGATCAATAGCATAAAGCTGTAAAGCTAAGTTTAACGTATCTTTCCGTACCCAGGGATACTGTCAGAGACGGACCCGGCTGGGAATCGAACCTATGACCTCCTGCTTATCAAGCAAGCTTGCTATCGACTCGGCCATCCAACCGGGAGCCATAATAATAATAGCATACGCTATTATTATTATTATTATTCAGTATTGTTAACAAATTGAATCATTGTAAAATTAATTGTAAAATAAATTAATTGTAAAATTTGGATACATTAATTTGTAATATCAGATTTCTTTGGAGAATAAACATTATGACAGGAGTGAAGTATTGTATTGCAGCCCACGACACCAGGTTAATGTCCAGAAAAGCCTATGGGCCGACTATTTTCTATTTTTCTACTATGACCCAGCCTGAGAGCCGTGATATTAAGCTAAAATATGACTCATTGGTCACATATAACAATTGATGGCAGAAGATGTAATTTAGCAGATCTTACGAAAGTAAGACATTTTTTAATTTATTGATATAATGACAACCAGTATCAATAAATAATAAACTTTTTAATGAATGAAGCTCAGGGAAGTCAAACTGGAACATTGATATAGATCAGTAAGGCATACAATCCATGAGTCTATTAGTCGGTCTATCAATTAATCAATCAATCAGTCTGCTGAAGTCGGACGCTGCGAAATGAGTTGGTTTAATCTTAAGTTTCCGGATCCTACACAGGTAATTAATATCATGAAGACTCACTAATTCATTTTTTATTTCACAAAGGTGATACGCAATACAATACAATGAGCATTTAACGTCCGGTTCCTCACTCGAAGGCGATATCAGGGACGTTTCAACCAGACAATGCAACTGCAAGCAGCTCTATACCACCATAACACACTTGCCAATCCATGGATTGAAGAGAAAGTGAGATCCGAAACAGTGAAAATCCATTAGCCAGGGCAAGAGAGTCTGATTAAATAGATCTAAGGAAAAAATGGGTTTCAATCCTGGAGATTATGATACATGTACACGATCGAAGGTCATGTGGCAAAAAAATATATCCAAAATGTTTGGTGCATTGGCACTATATCCAAGATTTTTGGTGCTACTAGGGCATCACATTACAAGTTGTTGACACCAAATAACAAATATACATCATGAAATATAATACGCGATATATAAATATATCACAAAGAGAAAATTATTATCGTTATCATTATTCTAAAAAAGTTAAATAGAGCGGTTGTTTACGTGTAGCCTAATAATGCTACCTGACTCAACGTCACAGAAAACATAATGGATCTTTTTATCAAGATAACATTATACTCATGCACCCCCACAATATCAGCAAGGCGACCGCACCCTTTATGTTGGCCTATCTATCTATTCAGTGCTCTGCCACATTGCAGGCCAAGGCACAGGTTCCTATATAGTCAATCTACACCCTTACATGCACACCCCTCAATTAGAATACCATCGACCAACCAACCAAACAAGTTTACCCCATTACAATGAGTCAATGACTCGAACACGCCTTTTGCTCAAGGAATTTTAATAAGGTTTTTGAATTGGTTCTCCGTTGCCTTTCTCAGTTACTGGATACTCAGCTCTTACGAAACACGTGCAACTTTCGGTTAGTCTATTCTCAAACGTCCCGGATCCATCACGATCCAAAACAATACTGCACGTTCAGATTTCTGAGTGCGTGTATACAAACCTTGTGCAAGTCGTCAAATTCTTGCGTTACAATAATCTTTCCCTATACAAAAACACAACAATTCAGATATCGACAAAATATTTGCCAAAACTTCTCGAAATGTGAAGAGGCTCCATTAGTTGCAGACAATAAAGAGGAAATGAAGAACTTGCAGAAAGAACTTTTACAAACTTTGATCGCTTTTTGAGACAGGTATACAAAATTACAGCGGGATACATATCGATGGACCAAAGGAATCGATGAAATAGTTTACCTGTCTCGTGTAATGAAGTAGCAAAATCATTTTTATAACTAGAACAGGAAATGTCATTTAGGAATAACGCTATTCGACCTGGAACACATCAAAGCAGCTGTATTTACATCAAATCTGCACTAGAAACTATGTGATTTTGTTAGGGCGTTTTGATTAAAAGTACCCATATAAACATAAAGAATTCCGAAGACTGTAAGAGAAGAGAAGATAATGAAGTGAGCCTGACACACGTTTTAGAATTTACTTCATACAATTATATGCTATTCCTATTTGAGAGCTCCACTCGCATGGTCTACAGAAGTATCATAGTGATTGAATGTTCCAAACATCATCATCAAAAGAAAAACCGACATTAAGTTATTGCTATTGTTCTCACTTGGAATTATTATTTGGACTTTCAAAATTATTATTTTTCAGTGCACTATAGCATAGACTAGATCAATATCTACAGTATTACGGACAGGGCAAATATTTGCTTGGAATGTCACCATTGATTTCCTATATCGTCTCGACGTATTGATTACTGTCACTCATATATCATTGATGATTAGTGGCATCTATATAAATGAAGAGCTTTCAGAAAGAAAGAGTTCAGAATGCAGTAAATCAATATACCTCGAGATAGAGTGGGTGGTGTAGTGATTGCAAGGCGTCTCTGGAAGAAAGAAGTTGCGAGTTCAATGCACAATCGTAATAACATTCGGATGTTAAGATCGTGACACGGTATTAAAATATTCAATACGCTGCTTTACTTTCCATTGCTAAAAACAGCTGGTGTGCATTTATCAGTACAAAGAGTCATCGGACGACTGCATCAACAGTCCCTATTCGGTGAATCCCGGCTTTCTCGCCAGATTTTGAGAAAATGAGCATATATATCAATTAATCAATTAATGCGAATTGAACGTCCGTTTCATCATTTACGATGCCATCAGAGGCTTCGATATTAATTAATTATTTATGTTTTCGCTTTCCAAAGGAGCATTTAAATTGTAAATGCCTTTATATCAGTGAATCACCATGCCGTACAACAAATTTGACATCTGCTGTGAACTGACGCAAGCTGGGGAGGTTATTAACTTCTTCAAAGGGCGAGAAGAGTAAAACTAGGCAGACCTGTGTTATATCTCATAATGGCATAAATTTAAAATACGATTAGTGTATAGTTCATGTAGGACTATACGTTTAGCTAGGCTATATAAAGCCAATGCACATTGCACATTTGCATTTAGTAAAGATTAATATAAATTAAGAATACAAATGCCTGTGCATTGAACTACCCATCAGCACATTGCAATCGCCTTACCTTGTTACATACGGCTAATATTGCTGTTACTATTGTCCCGCTTATATATACATTATCTTCTTTATAATAAATCTTGCGCAAACTTTTCGCAACGTCACTTCATGGGCTTTTGTATGGGACGGGCCAAAGCTAAAGGACTTGAATTATGCTAACCTACAGCTTACAAGAGATATAGGCTTACAAAAGAACGATCTTAATTTAACTCATAAAGAAACGTAGGAAGTTTTGCATGCCGAGTGCTTATGAGCTAATAACAAGACTTCATTGCCATTAATTTTATCTAGATCACTGAAGTCAAGTTGCTATTAGCTAATAAACCGTAGGCTAATAAATAAGATAGCCAATTACAGTTCAAATGCTCGGTAAAGAGTGTGCTCCAAATGTGCCAGAATACTGTTACATTGTAAATAATGTTGAAAATTGGCCTTGAACCTGCCATCTGGAGAGAGAGGTGCCACTATAATATAACCATAGATTGAACTATAATGTTTTTAAAGAGGAACGGCTGATATTATCACCCTGCAAGTATAATCAATCAATCAATGAGGATTTAACGTCCGGTTCCTCACCCGAAGGCGATGTCAGGGACGTCCCAAGCGGGATGT
>JAQFZF010003077.1:0-11710 GCA_034695365.1 Enchytraeus norvegicus
GATTTTCAAATAATATTATCTCTGTCTCCAGCAATTCTGATCATTTATACTTCTTCAACGTTCATTCATTCACTGAGACACTTTTTATATATAATTCGGTGTCTTCCTTTGCAGCGCTTTCCTTCAAGTTTTTCGCGTATGATTATGCTATCTACATGACATTGTATAGGCCTATATGTATACCTCATAACATGACCAAACAAGCTCATCTGTCTGTTCCGCAGAGTATTTAATATATTTGCTGTTGTTGCCATCCCACTCAAAAACCTCACCACCTGCAACGAGCATTGAGCAAGAGACGCACACAACTCCTCCGAGAAACCGCACCAAACAGCCTCCAGTCCCTTGCAGCCGTCGACAGTGTCCAACTCCAACACTCATCAGCACAGAGTAGAATTAAATATGCATATGTGCTAAGCACACCCACCCTCAATCGCTCATGCCTAGTCGGATACTGTATGACCCCGGAAGATGCTCGTCAGCCTGTATATTACTGTACAATGTGTATGTCACAATTTATTGTAGGATATATAATATTGCTTTCTAAGGAATCTCCTTAATCAATGATTGAGTTAGTCGGCTTCCACGAAACACCATCAGCTTTTGGTTGGTCTATTCGCATTTCTACCAGATTTAAAACGGCAAGCAGGAGTCATTTTGAGTTATTTCGAGGAAATTCATCAAGAATACGGGTTGATCCTCTGTGCTGCTACGCGACCTGTTTAGCTTTATAATATGCCACTTTGTCATTAGGATTTATGAGGTGGGTCTGTGGACCCTATATATACATGTATGTAGAATATATGTATTAGAGTTATACGGAGAAGAATTCAGAGAATTCAAGGGCTCGAAGATATCAGCCAATGAACCAATGCGGCTAGTCGGTCAACACTTTCCAGATGGTTGGTCAGCTGACAGTTCTTGTATACAAGACAAATTAATGATGGTTAACGTAGCTCAAATGAATGACCTTATGCAACAGTGGACCAACCAAAAAAATAAATTATTTTATTTTATTGCAAATATTTTGAAAATCATGAACGAAAGGAAAACAATTTTTGTCCAGCGGTATAGAACACCATTATATGTAGTAAATACCAACAATCTATGCTAAATATTATTAAAATAATTAGGAGATTTTGTTGATATAAACATCATTTCTTACTATATTTCTAATGTTATTGGATCCACTTTCGCGCACGGTCATTCAAAGAATCGATTCAGTGCCTTCACTCTCCACAGCCATATAACCCCCGAGTACAGCAGTTGGTACTCATGTTCGGCTCCATCTCACAACAAAATTGAGCGAAAATCCCATGTGAAAACCCAAACTTTTTTGCCTTATCTGAGTTGCATTTCGGATTGTTGGAATGTTGTATTGTTCTATGAGCAAACAAATGTATATTGCCTTCATAAAATTCCTCACATTTCACAATTTGTTGGCGGATTTGCTGGATTTCCGCAGAACCGTGTTCCACGGTTCAGAAACAGGCCTACGTAATCAATCGATCGATCAAATGAATATCATATCTGAAGTGATGTTGATTGACACAGCGATTATTGGTTCATGGGGGCTGTACTTAACTTTATTCTCAATTTCTCATAGCAGTTGATTCTCTTTTTTCCTACAAATACGTGCAGTTTTCGATTGGTTTATTCTCAAGTTTCTCGGACCCATAGCAACTCTTACATTTTTCATAGAGCCACGCCTTCTAGATACATGTATGTCTCTTGATTGGTAGGGGGTTTCCTATGGTCGTGTAATCAAGTTGAAGAATGCTTCGAGCCTATTACATTTATTTTGAACATACACATTTTAATATTCGACTTGAAAATATTTTCTTCGATATAAAAATATTGATAAATCAAAATATATTAAAAACATTTTGTTTATCATTATTTTCGAGATAAGGCAGATAATTCTGAACAGAGCCGGATTACCGCACAGGCCACATACTGGCACACAGGCTGAGCATAGGACTCGGATCTCGACGGGGCCCGGATTCAGCCTCTGGGGGGCCCGGATTCGGGCAATAAAAAACATTGTGCCTTTTTCTGAAGTTTAATTATTTATCATGATATAGTGGACACATTTCACATGTGCTATGTAGGTCAATACTTATGTATATAGAAAAAGTCTGCACCGCCGGGCACCATACCTCCATCTCACCGCTTCTCGGGTCTCCGGCGGTAGGCTTAAAAATTTCGGCCTTGGGCCCTGAATACTGTTTATCCGGCTCTGATTTTGATAAATACTTTGATCCACTCGCCTAATACTGAAGTCGATATTTGCTCATCAATATAACATTGTGTCCATACTAATTTACGTAAAAAACTTCCATTGTTTGCAATAGATACTGACTGCATTTGTGAACGTCAATGATCAATATTCTTGCAGAACTAATACTTTCTGTCAAATGTATGCAATGAAGGCTTTACTAATTTTGCCGGTTGGGGCATGTATTTCAAGCGAGGGGTGGTCAAATCGAGAGCAGGGAGGGGATATGTAGACAAAAGGAGGCGGAGTTCATGCACAAATTGTGAAACATTTCAAATCTAGGGTGACCAGTGCCCCCCCCCCTCCATATACGCCCATTATGTCGTAGGATTTTATCTTGAAATGAATTCTCTCCTGCACTTGACACATGCATTGTAGCAGCAGATGATGTGAGTGATACACTGTTAAATTGCAAAGAATTTGGCTTTCCAGATTTGTGAAGGTAAGGCCTATAGAATACAGTAAATAACGCGACAACTATCTAGAGTTTCTACATTTACGGATTTTTGCCAGGAGTGCTATATATATTTTTTCCAGTTGGGGCCTAGTGTAAAAAATGACATATTTCTTCCAAACAAATCGAAAGATGATTGATAAGTAAATGATAAGAAAATTTACTAAATATTTGTTTGAACGGATTCTTAGATAATGGTTAGGGTTGGGGTTAATGGACGTAATTTTGGGAAAATAATTCTTATGTTGTTTTTGCGCCACTCAATACTTCAGATATGGTATATAAAGGTAAAGCTAAAGGTATAGGCAAGAATTAACCCTTAGGTTTCGTTTCGAAGCGTTCAGCAGACAGGTTATAATTGTCTTTAATGCACCGGCAAGGTCGCCAGTCCCACCTTCGATCCAAAAGGACCATCCGCAGACCCGTGTTTACCTTTCGCAATCCTATGAAGCAGTCTCCTCCAACGTACACCTTGCTTCCAATTGACCGACCCCCGAAAGAGATGAAGGGATTGGTTGGCCTGTTGTACATCCGAAATTTTACTCTCTGAATGCTCGATCGGGAATCGAAACCCGGACCTCATGCGCAAAATTCGACACAAACTGGCCGACGCGCTAACCAAGTGAGCATATAGACGTACCCTATAAGTTGTTAATATTTTCAGCATATGCCTACCGTGGAAATTCGTGACTGGGACACTACTATTAAAATGCTGTTGCTTTTAACCAGATGCTACGGTTTTGGGATCTTGGTGTTTATTTCTCTAATCGGTAAGTAGGCCTAATTTAAAGTACATGCTGTATTAAGTGGTTTGGTCTCAATCCTTCGTCGGTAAGGATGGTTTGAAACCATTCATAACATAAATATAGCTACACAGTTCTCTGCTGCCTGTTTTTTCCGCAACGTCTGACGTCATCTAGATAGATTATCACCGCTGGTCATCCAGTCATGATAGTATGATTCAGGTCGATAGTGATGATACAGGAGCGCAAAACTATCCCTCTGTTAAACGTCTTCCATCTGTTACTCCAGTCTCAATCCCGTCAACTCCTGGACCCCATTAATCCATCTCAGTCTTGACCTAGATTTCTTATTCTTTCGCTCTCCTATACCTAGCATAAATGCCTTCTCTAGATCATGTGGTCTCATAACTTGACAAAATTACCGCATTTTTGTCTATACATTTGTTTCACTAATCGTGGTTATATGCCAATCTGATTTAAACTTCAGTGTTCGTCCCTTCTCTTAATGATGAGTAAGAGGTCATGGGTTCGATTCGCAGCCGGGTCGATCTCTGACAGTGTCATTGGATACGGAAACAGACGTTACATTTAGCTTGACAGTTTTTTAGTACATGAAATTCTGATTAATCTTCTCCAACACCAGTAGGCCTATTCCCTCGACTGCTGCTTATATTTTAGCTACCGTATGTATTTCCTTATTGGCGTCAATTATTCACAACCATAATATTTTCAATAAGAGGAAATACTAAAGGCCTACTATTCTAACTTACATATCGGTACAGTAAGCTCCATAGATGTCAAGAAGCCCCTGTCCTTCCTTATCGCGATCAAAAACGGCATGGCATGCCTGTCCCAGTGTTAAGCTTTTTCCTATTTATTTTGTTCAACCTCCTTTACCGTTTCCTCTGCATGTTTTTGCTCCGAAAAAGTGTAAATGATTTGACTATCTCTACTGTACTTCCATTAATAGTGAAAGAATCAATGCATTGTAATCGTAAGAGATTATGTAGGAGCTGTATGGGCAACGTAAATGAATTGCATGTGAATAGCAAGCTTATTATGATCTTTTTGTAAAAATATTGTAACCACCCTGATAGATACAAGTAGCCTGTGATGTGTTCTATAAAATGGGTTCAGTGAGCAGCTATTTCTTTTGCTCAATCCATGGCTATTCTGGCTTTTTGCACAATGGGATGGCTAGAGGGGTGGAAAAGCAAGAAACAGGTGACCACATGTTAAATATTACAGATGCTCTATGCATAGTAGACATGACATATTTTAAATGTTGGGGTGCATATGCGTTGTTTCCTATGGTGCCGGTGGTGCTCGTGCACCAGTTTTTGAGAATAATGGTGATGGGCACCACCACTTCTTTAAGATCTGGGACGTTTGTATAGGGAAATGACGACCCCTCTCCAGGCATAGTATCATACTAGTTCATATTACGCGATTGGGCACCTACACATTTTAATTTCCATCTACGCCCCTGTTGGGGTGGCCACTGGGATGGCCAGCACTTTATTTAGGGCGGAGGTGATCACCACTCAGAAAAGCCACTGCGTAAAATTATGCCGACATTATAATTATAATTTTTGTTATTATATAAAGAAGTGAGCTACGAAGGAAAGGAGTTTCATGTTGCCTTCTTTTCAATTTACGCTACGTCCGCTTCTCCAACAGCTCAAGTTTATATTTGCAATCCGAACAGCAGAGTGGCGTATATCAGGCTCTCAACTCCACGTACGTCACCTACAGAAAAAGGGTACGTGTGGGATCAGCATTGTGTGATGCCGTACAGTTCAATCTATGTGGGACTTCCATTTGATTTATTGCAAACAGGATCACAAAAGAGTAACAAAGGTAGTCCTCTCGTGTCTGTTCATGCCTATGTTCGTGCCTATTATAAGTCAAAAGTGCTATCTGCTCTCAAATTTCAATATCATTATATTGCAGGAAAACAAAAAGAAATTGTGGTGTCCTATGTTGAATAATAAAAATACAAATTTTCAAAATAATATTTTCTTTTAATCACAAAAGTTAGCAAATAAATTTTCACCTATAATATACTTTAGCATATGAACCATGCATTCATGCAAAAAGTGATTTTTGTAAAAATTTGCAGATGGCACCTTTGCCCTCTAAAGAGACGATATTTGAAACAGAGTGACGATAATTTATTTATTTTATCTTATTTATTATATCACATCGCACATGTACATTATCGTCAAATAATCGACTCACAGAATGTTTGTGAATAATAAAGGTCACAAGTGCAACTCAATGCATAAATTGTGTACAAATGGGTACAAGTATTCACTGTTAAAATATTCACTGTCTTAAAGTTCCTATTTTATAATAGCAAATCCAAAAATTAAAATAATAATGTGCCTATTTAGTTTTCGCAATTCAATTAATATTATTGGTGGTAATTAATTACGGTCACGTTGATCGACTTCTCCTAAGACAACAGAAAAATATTTAAGTGAAAACTGGTACATAATAGCAATAACTATGTTATTACATATTATATTATTACGTCATTACATAGATCGTGTAAATTGTGTTACTCCTACATGTATATCCCAAGACAAAATGTGAAAAACTATTAAATAATTACGGACAACATCAAGAAACATAATAAACAAAATTAACAAAATTGCTATAATATTCAATATGCAGTACTCCATATAATGGCATCGCAAGACGTGTCAGTACAAGCCATCGTAACTGATCTACTGATATCAGATGGGTATAGTGCTGTGCCAAAGCCAAGCCTTGGTAGTCAGTACCTAATCACAATGTTCGACTTCGATGACCCTACCAATTATGGCGCACCGAACGGATTTATTATTGTGGGAACCGAGGACAACACGCGCGTATCGATAAAATTGGGAAAGTCAGAATTTGGAATTAATCTGCTTGTAACGTATAATACCGTGAACTACACGACAGGAGACTCCATTGTTGATACATTGCATGCATTTGAATCCCTTGCGGTAAAATACAGCTCTCTCTTGAAAATTATTGTAAAATTATGTATAGAATAATTGTATTTAACAGTGACTATCTTATGAGCCAAAGGTTGTGTAACGGGTTAGAAATAACCTCCCAAACCAGCATAAATAAGTTAAATGTTAACTATATCTCAGTTTCTATATGTCAACGCTAAGTGCAACTTAGGGCTACACAGAGCATTGAAGTCATTGCATACGGGGGATCGAATGGGACCCGATTTAATAAGTACCTAATGGCAATTATTAACGAACACACAAGGACATTCTGGTGATATTTGTCAGTTATGATTGGCATAAAAGACACAGGAGAAACCCACATTTTACAGCTGTATCTTGCCAACTTAAATAATGAATTTAATTAATTATACTAAATTCTACAATATGATCTCACACTGCGCTGCCTAACGGCAGTTCCATGGCATACTCAGTGCACTGCCTAACGGAAAGTCCATGGCATATAACGTTATATGTAAAGTTTGTATGCAGTATTATCTCGGTGACTATTTTGTTTTCGGAGGGGTCTCCTTACCCAGTGATTACATTAACCGGCTTCTACGAAACACGTGCAGCAGCTTTCGGTTGATCTATTCTTATGCTTACCGGATCCAACATGTCAAATATAAGAATAAATGTCATGTCTAACGACAATATGGTATATTAAATTAAATGGGTAAATAACAAATACTTCTAACATTAGTAATAAGCAGAATGATGCTTGTAATAATATGCTGTTGATAGTTATGATTATAATTTTGTTTTCAACATTAAGATACAAGTAAACTATAGGACAGGTGTGGGCTTGTCAGGCACTATCGTAACATCCGACAAACCTGTTGCCGTTGTGATTGGCAATGCATGGATACAAATTCTGGGCGACTGCTTGGATCACATGTTAGACGTTGTCTTTCCTATTGACACTCTTGGGTCAGAACACTACTTCATGACTACACCAAACAGAACTGATGGAGATTTGCTTAGAATTACAGGTAAGACGGAACTTAAATTACAGGTAAGACGGAACTTAAATTACAGGTAAGACGGAACTTAAATTACAGGTAAGACGGAACTTAAATTAATAACACTCTTAAATCTCTATTTACAACTTTCTATAAATAATATGTGCAGAATAGTAATAGTAATAACGGAACCGGTACTGGTTAATCGTGTATCAGCGCTTGCAGCATTAGTGCGCTCTTTACGGCAATGGTACGCTTAACCAGTGGGAAGGAAGACTACAAACAAAATACCAAAAACAGAAACTAAGCAAGGAAACCCTAAAAACACGTGCGATTGACATGTGTGGAATAAAACAAGATTTTAAACAAATATATTCACGCCAATTTTGTGCAGTAGGCCTACTTTTAGGCCTAAGTGTATGGGCTACTTTGTTATTAATAGAACATCACATTGCGTAGTTGTGTGATAACCTTGTAAGATGGGAGCCTATAATTATGCTAACTGTTAACACAAATTATACTACTTTAAATGACTACAATTGTATGTCATGCTAAATAAATGACTGAGCTGTTGTCTGTTCAGCCATTCAAAATGGGACTCTCTACAGACTTATTGATGAAACTGGAAACCTGACCGCAATGGGTTATGTTGATGCTTACTCGACCATTCAGTTACTTATTCCTGGCAACCATTCGTACTATGTTAATTCATCGAATCCTGTACAAGTCGCTTTGACTGGGAAATCATGTCAATCGGATTATATCAATCAAAATTCCGACCCCTATCTTCTGCTACTGCGACCAATGTCGTTTGGTTCGGAGGAATATATAATGACAACAATGGCACCCAGAGAAGGAAATTTCGACCATTATCTGACCATTATTTCCCATTCCGGAGATCTGAAAAATTTGGTTATAAATGACATACCGATCGATTTATCGGACTGGATCAATTTTGATGCCACTGACATTTCTGTGAAGACAATACAGTTGCCTGCAGGTGTGATGACCTATACAATTAAATGCACATATGGCTGCAAGTTTCTGGCATATTTGACAGAGATTACTTATAAGCAAACCTCAGCAATGTTTCTACAGAACGCTAAAGTGTCATACGTTGATGTTAATCGTGAGTAGCCAACTCAATTTTTCTAAATGTAAAACATGTTAAAAATAAAGGTTTGACATCCGCTTCCTCATCCAAGGACGATGTCAGCGACGTCATCGTATTGTGATAGTTTAAAAAGTTCTTTTGGGAGGGGATGTGGGGTTTATGGCCGAGTATTTAGAGCGTCGGATTCCTAAGCAAGAAGATCTGGCATCAATCCCAGGTCACGTCAACAAGAATAATAACTCCTGACATCTGGTAGGTTAGTTGATATCATCGCTTGCTGCAGTGTGCGATCCAAACGGCATTATTACGTCTAATCAGGGATAGATCAAAAATAAGAAATAAAATACCAAAAAGCAGCAACTAAGAAAGGAAACTTTCATGTGCGTTCGGTCATATGTGAGAATATACGAAATAGAAAAAACTAAATCACGATAATTTATTGTAAATAATTGTCTCATCAGACATATAACTTTATTCACACCGGGATACCAAATTGCCGTATGCAACGAGAATAACTCAGGCGTTTCAGAGAGCTTTAAGACCACTACATTGTGTAATGACTCGTTATATGTACTGATATTAATTATTACTGACGTAAACACTACTAAACAGTATTCTGGTTTCACTGAAAATATGCATATGCTTGGAATCTGTTGGTTTTTAAATAAAACACACAAACGCACAATACATATTTCATGTAATATAATATATAATCATTAAAATCTGAAAAAATATATCATAGAAATGTCTATATATATTGAAATTATAAGAAAAATATACATTCAAATCAAAAGTTACGTTCTAAATATAATTAGTGCATATTTCAGAGGGCTCGTTCGTGAAAACAGCTGATGGTATAGGTCTCAACAATTGTTCAATTCAATGCGTCATAGCTCTCTCGAGAATTCAATGTCACCAACACTGCGTGAGCGAGAGAGCCACATGTGCCGGGATTCAATACAACAAGGCTGATGGCAACTGCTGCATCCTGTCTGATGATGACGTTCTTAACGGTGGTCGCCACAATTCCAGTCAATTTGAGCTCTGGCAGTGGAGAGAGGATGCTGCTTTCTACCCAATAGTGTAGCTATAATCTACAAATAAAGAAAAGCACATTATAAACCTTGGGATTATGATATTGGAGACATAATGGTATTGGGTAATGAGAATATGATGTAGGGATTATGACAGTTGACATTCTGATTATAAATTATGCCATTGTGATTATGATATGTGAGACATTATGGATCAGACGATTTCTATTGATGCTCTAATCTAGTTGGCATGATCAGCTAGACATCAATTCATCGATATACGCTGTATCAACGCTACCATATAGCGTTTATGTTGAAAGTGACAAAAAGAGATTGCCGATCTCTACTTCTGAAGCAAGAGACCTGCTCTTTTCAAAATATGGCCTCATATCTCTTTCTTTTCATATAGGGCTGCCAAATTGACAAATATATTGATGCTAGACTTCAATGTATCAAAATGATGTGATTAATTGGTGTTTATATTAATATTAAGACGATTTGATTCCCCCAGGTTCAAAATAATTATGAGAATATGCTTGTATCAAGCAAGACCTCCTATTTGACCTCATTACATATTTGAACTCAGTTTAAAATGTGACTAAATATCAACAGTAGGCTAAGATAAGCAAATATATCGCATCGTTTATAGATTGTACGTCTCCGTGGCTGATTCGGTTACCGCCTTGGCCAGTTTTTGTCGAATTTTGCGTAGGATGTCCTTGTCTCGATTCTCGGTGGAGTCAATCATGGAGTATAATAGCGAATAACGGGGGACACATGTGCCTCCATCCCTTCGTTTGGCCGGTTAATTAGAACAATTTGTACGTAGTATCACATTATTTGACTGATACAGAAGATTGAGACGATAAACAAGGGTCTTGGTACGGTCCTTTGCATCGCAATTGGGGATGGCGACCTAGCCGATAGATGTATGACAATTGTCGCATGTGTGCTAAAGCACTTTGAACCAGGATCAGCTTAGAAACCTACGGGTCAATTCTGAATAATGGTATTCAATATTCATTTGTCTTTACCTTTAATAGATTGCAAGTATATTGTAATTTTATTTCTATTTTACCTGCTTGTCCAATGCAGGTTTTATATCGCGGTTTAAGTCGTTTTCTTAACGTGGCACAAATTTTTGCCGTCTAGTCTTTATATAATTTCTCTTATTAACTTTAATATCTAATGTGACTGCTTTGTAATGTGACTGCCTACTGTAATGTGAATAAGATATAAAATATACATCAATGTAATAATCGTAGATAAGATATTTGTTTAAATTAAACTAAGTAAAATAATACAGTCATTAATACAGTCAAATTTACGTGACTCTCTAAATGTAAATGTAGTAATTATGTAGCAAACAAAAATTCATATTATTTCTATTTTAAATTTCAATTCAATGAGGATCATTTATTACAATTGTTACTATTAGTTTTTATATTTTACATGTTATGCGATTATTAGTAGGCTATAAGATGTTGTTTATATTGTTTAAAATCTCTCGAAATAAAAGAAAGTTTAACGAAATTGTTTAAGCTATTATATAACTTGCTTTAATCGAAACGGTAAATCATTGTGCAAACAATTGCGGATGAACAAGGTAACACAACTGCGAGTGGGGTCGTTGGTGCGTAATTCACGGTGGGGAGTTTTCCTACCCGGGTCACTCCTACTTCATTAACGCCTCAAACCCATCCAGGATACCTTGATCGGCATATCAACTGTCGACTTATCGATTAGTAATTTTTCTTCAAATTGTATTCGCTATGTTACCCTAGGCTTATGCTGTCACCCTAGGCTTATGCTGGCTTAAGCGTATGCTGTCACCCTAGGCTTATGCTGTCACCCTAGGCTTATGCTGGCTTAAGCTTATGCTGTCACCCTAGGCTTATGCTGTCACCCTAGGTTTATGCTGTCACCCTAGGCTTATGCTGGCTTAAACTTATGCTATCACCCTAGGCTTATGCTGTCACCCTAGGCTTATGCTGTCACCCTAGGCTTATGTTGGCTTAAGCTTATGCTGTAACCCTAGGTTTATGCTGTCACCCTAGGCTTATGCTGGCTTAAGCTTATGCTGTCACCCTAGGCTTATGCTGTCACCCTAGGTTTAT
>JAQFZF010003078.1:0-11708 GCA_034695365.1 Enchytraeus norvegicus
ACCATATATTTAAGCAATTGAATACTGTGTCCATAAAATATACGATAGGCCTATCATACGTCTTATCCTATACACATTATACTGTGTGAATGTGGACAATTTATATATGGTACACGTACGTCGGTACGCAATATAAAGAGATTAAGCCCAAGAGTGAGATGGATGGGGTGCAACAGATGACAGGTCTGAGTCTCGTGCAATTGAAGCAGGAGTTCGACAGAGGGTGAGTTGGCGCGTCTTCAACAGAAGTATCGTCAGGAATCTTCAACACGCACGAGGACAACAGGTGACACGTGATATAAATAAAATTATTAAATATAGACAATTAGATAAATTAAACAAATAATTCGATACATTGGAAAGGAATATCAATGGCAATTTAAGTCAGTTCATAATCTTACGACGACGTTGTTATGTGATTTCTTCAATACTAGAATGTTTGCAATATGTCTAACACAGACTAAGAGCCAAGGATTGTTTTTATTGAATGATATTCTAACAGAAGTTCAGTTACTAATGACCGGGTTTGAACTCGCGTGATAATATACGAATATATCTACTATCTAGCTAATGAAATCCTTTGTTAAAGTGAATTCTCTCCAGAAATCAACTGAAGCAGATAACATGGTGTGCAGGGATTGATCGTTAGAGTAGAACTAATGACGTGTTTGGTTCTCAACGTGTTTAACACTCGCTGAAATTAACATCGAGATCTCTCGTGATCACAGTAAATCTCTTTCACTAGCTTCTGTAGCACAAACGTAATTTTTTTGAAAACTCCGATATATTTAACAATGTGTTGTTATTGCAAATTTCGTTAGGAAAATATAAGCGTTTGAAAAATTATTAAATACTAATTTAAGCACCTCTCGCGTAATTCCCATACAGCATCTTCACCTTCAGAGACAGCAAATCATAGGCTATTCCATTCACACTGTCTCTAGTCTAGTAGATAGGCCTGTGTTGCCCGTGTCTAGTTCGGGAAACTGCAGGATAGGCCAAACGACAATTGCATATGTTTCGCAAAAGCCGACTAGTGCAGATACCACAGTGAAAGGCCTAATGGTCCTGGCCATGCTTCTGTGTGCTTGACCAATTTGTCGCTCAAATTCCTTGCGGAAGCATGAGATATCGTGTGTGGCTTGACCTGTTTTTCCCTTCACTGTTCCAAAAAGCGCCTCTGAGATAACTAGTAGCCTATAGAAAGGCGCTATAAAAATAAACGTTTGTATTGCATTAAACTGATGAGATTGTTTATCTAATAATTATTGTAGCTCAAATGATGTTGAAATCCAAGTATGGAAATTAATAACTCAACGACCATCAGTCTCACTGGGGGACTAGACAAATTCGGAAACGAATTCCAGATTCTTGTCATCTGACGAGAACAATAATATACGCTGTATAATTTAGGCAAGACCTATATATTTATAAACCATTAACGACGGAGTAAATTGCTTTATATTCTCTGATTGCTATTCAAATGCCAGTCGAGAAAACTCTGACTGGATCTGTTGCTGATGGAGTCTAATGGCTAACTGTCAGTCAAACTCGTTATAATTCATTGTGCCGGTTCATCTAGGCGGAAGCACACTTGCATGAGTAGAAGCCTCGAGTTCGAATCCTAGCCGGGTTCGTCTTTGACAGTATCCCTGGCATCCCTACGGTACGGAAAACGGATGTTAAACTGAACTTTACAGCTTTCTAATCGTTGGCCTTTGCTTTATGTTTCAATCTTGATAACTGGCTCATCGACGACTGTTCCTGTTTGTATGAGATGCTCTGCTTGCAATATTTTCCCGTTAATTATATTATCAATACTACAAGATCGACGATACAGAGTAGGGCTTATCTTTAATCGTATAATTAATATGCAATTTGTGTCGTGTTTATTGACACAAACAGAAAACATCAGATGTGCAAATTAAAATCAGATGTGTATCAGAAAACATCTATGTTCAAAGAATACGGTTTTCATAGATTGCCATGCCGATATTCATGCTAAATAGTGGTATACTTTCTATTTCTTAGAAATTGATTAATTTTTAAAACAGCTGGTCCTATCGTTATTTCTCGGTATTACGGGCCTACGATATGCTTACATGAAGGAAAATGCTTACACAAGAAATTCAATAGAAGCAATCTAATTTTTTATTGTATTTGCTATAATGTCATCTAGTTTCATTTGCATTTAGGAGGGGCAATCAAATCTTACTGCCTTGCTTTCGAATAAATAAAAAAGCAGTAGACCTTCGATTCAAGGAGGACTCCTGTAATAATTTTGTTTTGTGCAATTAGCCACCTAGATATACTGAACAATTTGCTGTATAACAGTAATTGTAATATTGATAGTTTGTAAACAGTATAACTTACAGGGTTGTCTAACCCTTTTTAGTGTCTAATAAATAATAATAACTACTATAATAGCAGCAGTTTGTAAGAAACTGCAAAAATACGCTGAAATTATGAATAGCTTTTGAGACCCTGAGCAACGACTCTGGCAACTTCCTCTGGCAGCGACTGTCCATGGCGCTGCAACGCTACAATGCAGTATGCTTTCGCGGCACGTTCGCTGACACGGCATTCCAAAGATCAGGAGATTTATTTTAACTACTATATTTTATCTATACCTCTTTTTTAAACACAATAGATCTATTTTATCATATTTTTTAGCCCAGGTCGTTTACCACAGAGGGCAAATAATAATAATAATAAGAGTAATACTAATAATACACAAGTATACATTGTTTTGGTGATAAATAAATATAATTATAATTCACCTGTCGAGCTAACTGTATAATTAAAGATAACACAACAATCTCAAAATAGCCAAATATGAGTATTTATTTAAATATGCATCAGTTGCAAGTTCTCATAGCCTATGTTTAATTAAGCAAATTTACAACTCTGGTAAATTCGACTTCCATGATAGGATATATACTTTTTTGTGCATTATAAGCAGCTATCTAAACTTCTGTAATTCACAGATGACCGATTCTGAAGCAGGATCTGCAAGATTCTGCTGAATTGATTCTGGCCCTGTTGTTTATTTATAGGCCTAGTGGTAGCCCGGATAGGATAGAGCCTAGCGGCAAACCACTGATCACACTTTTTAGAAGGGTTTGAGCGACAGTAAGGATTTGTATTGCTAGTGGTATCGGAATCAAAGCCACCAGTTGTGTTACTAAGGCTGTAATGGCGTCGGTTACCCCGGATAGGGCAGAGGCTAGCGCCGAACCACCGGTCAAAGCGGTTAGAAGGCTTTGAACGACGGCAAGGATTTGATTCACTAGAGATTTCGGAATCAAAGCCGTCAGTTGTGTTACTATGCCTGTAATGTCGCCGACTAGATCAGCCTGGGCCACACCAAGGCACACAGCCACTATCAGAGCTAGAGCTAGGTAACGAGCCATCTCTGCTGTATCTGTTCAAATTATACACACAAGAGACATAGTGTTATATACAGTAATAGGGAATATAATAAGCTTATAGTATAAGATTAGAGTATAGCCAATATTAGCCATGCATGCCATTGCTGAAGCCGGCAGAGCCATGCCGAGGCACACAGCCACTATCAGAGCTAGAGATAAGTAGCGAGACATCTCTGTGGTATCTGTTCATTCAATTATACACACAAGAGACACCGGGTTACAACAATAGGGGTTTTAATAATAGTTACATATGAAAGTATAACAATTCATGCTATTACTGAACCCTACAGAGCCAACATGAAGTACGTCTCCGTGGCTCAATGGTTAGCGCGTCGGCCAGTTTGCGTCGACCGCTGCGCATAAGGTGCGGGTATGTCACCTGTGTGCTGTAATCGCTCAGGATCGGGATCAGCACCTCGCCTACGTTCGGTAACGAATATGGCACACAACCTTTACCTTTTTTACAGAGCCAAGCCGATGCACACAGCCACTATGAAAGCTAAAGTTCAATACGCAAACAATACACTGTGCATCTGTTTATTACACAAACAATGTACTGTGCATCTGTTTATTACACAAACAATACACTGTGCATCTGTAATACACAAACAATACACCGTGCATCTGTTTATTACACAGACAATACACTGTGCATCTGTTTAATACACAAACAATACACTGTGCATCTGTTTAATACACAGACAAAACATTGTGCATCTGTTTAATACACAAACACAGGGGTGTCTATCTCTATACCTTCATGGCGCAGCCTGCGCCATGGAAAATAATGAGGGGCGGCAGTGGAAAATACTAGTAACTTTCTGAAATGGGAGGGGGGGGGTGGAAAAAAATCATGCTTTCCTTTACTCATAAAGAGCTG
Source organism: Enchytraeus norvegicus (assembly GCA_034695365.1). Classification (NCBI taxonomy): domain Eukaryota; kingdom Metazoa; phylum Annelida; class Clitellata; order Enchytraeida; family Enchytraeidae; genus Enchytraeus; species Enchytraeus norvegicus. The sequence continues at coordinate 4,312 of JAQFZF010003078.1, forward strand.
AAAATGTAGCTTAGAAATAATATACAGCTCAACTGTAGTGACCGTATAGTGGAAGATCTAGAAATGGGAACAAAATATAGTTAGAAGCGTCAAAAAAAAAATTTCTCGCTTCGCTCGCTAAATTTACGCGCTTTATTCAAGATATGCTAATAATGTTGATAATGATATCTAGATAATGCTGCGCGCCGAGCGAGCGACATTTCTAGGGGTCGCTTTACTTTTGGTGTCAACAAATTTTTTTTTGTTGGGGGCCTTGCTCCTTCAAGTCACCTGAAATAGGGGGGGGGGGGGTAGACGCCACTGCACAAACACAAGTTATACGCTTACGTGACCTAATAATTATACAACTAAGAAAATCCGAAAGGCATAGAATAACATATAGGACGCACTTGGGCCAAATAGCACTGCTAGCATATAGGAGATTGGATGTTCTACAAGGCGCTCACTGCCATTTTCAAATCGTATAGGGTTTTAATTGTAAATGGCGTGGAGAAAGTAATTTCCCCATTGCATAGCAGCTGTATAGCTCTGCCCGAAAAGTTTTAGTTCTGTCCAAAATTGTTTACTTCTGCTGCCCGAAATTAAGAACAACGTCCATAAGACAGACCCGGCGACGAGCGGCGGGGGGAGGGGGGGGGGGGGTAGGGACCGGTTATGGACTTGCTTTCCGAAAAAATGCCAGAATTTACATTTAGAAATACCCACGTTTGCCCTGCCCGAAAGCCCCCGCCCCGTCTCTTACGCCTATGGATATTTGTATATTAGGCAATCAGAAAATTCCGCCATCGTGTCAAATATAAAATAATATACATGTAGTATTACAATTAAGAAATTAGTGTTAGAGATTAAATAAATCGAATTCATTCCTGCACTTCTACTGGATGTATGGCTATAAAGCGAGCCATATCCACAGTAACATTGCCATTATCACTGTTAGAATAGGGTAACCAGGCTCTTTTACAAGGTATCTTCTTGCCGACGAGGGATTGACGAAACGGTTAACACGGCTGCCTCATAATCGACTCACGGCTGGCGGCGTGGGAACGATTCCCAGGTCAGTCGATAAAATATCCCCGGCACCCTTCGCCGTCTATGAGTATCGGTGCCTGGAAGATGGAAAGTTATTCGTGTACTTGAGCTGGCTGCATTGGGCGCTATCCACAGGCAAAGGTGCGATTAATCATGTAGCAGTCAAAAATAACAGATCATAAAAACAGCAACTAAAAAAGGAACTAACATGGGACATCTGTCATGTATGAAAATATACGACAAAGAAAACCTATCTTCTGTAGCCTGTTTAATCTAGGAGCACAAATGGAACAATATAATCTAAAACAGTAAGCTTTAATTAATAACCAGTTTTCGAGCACTATATTGAAGGAAAACCGAAGTTTAAAAAAGTTACATGTAGAAATATGAAAACAGAAAAAGTGTTTGGTTTTGAAAAGCCAGGCAACCGAGCGCTAGCCCACCATGAAATACGAAAACTTATAGGCTACTGAGAATAAGTACTGTAGATGTATGAAAAATTGTCATATATACTAGTTGTACAAAGCGTATTTGTGATTTTTATTATTTATTATACTATTTATCTTATTTATAAAATCGCACAAAACAAGCGATCGAAGCAAAGAATGCGAGTGTGAATGCCATACGTTTGACTTTATTCCACCAGAAAATATTATTTTCTCTAATTCTACCCTTACTTTTGACTTTTTGACTTTTCTTCATTCACAGGTTCAAATCAGTAGGACTACGTGACTAATTGTTATTGTCTGTAATAATTTATTTAAGCTTAGGTGAACAAACACAAGAAAGCGCAAGGCCTATTCCAGCGTGTATTATTTTAAGCAATGTGTGTTTTATTAAAAGCTCAAAGTGCACATAAAAAAGGAAGTGTGAAACATTAAAAGTGTGTATTATTAAAAAATTTAGAAGAGAGCTTGTAAAACTTGCAAAACTTAAAGCGTAAAAAACTGTTCCCGCCCGACCCCCGCGCTCACCAGTTTGTTCCAGGCTGGAATTTGTCTTGTGTATGTATATTTGCAAAGTGTGTATTATAAATTTTATTTTAATAGACTATAATACAGCGTCAAGTAAATCAGACAGTGCTATCTATCTAATAGTATAAAATGATAGATAAATGTGCAAGCACACATGTATTTCTAATATATACAAACGTTAAACTACAGAGTCATGGATAATTATTTATGTATAGCAGCCTATCTTTGATTTACATGTACATGCTTGAGATTATAATGAATTCTTCCTTTATTACACAAAAAACTAAAAGTGCCACATACGCCTGCATGAAATGCAACACAAAATAAATTGTTAATTATCAGAACTGGATAAAAAAATGAATAATTATACAATACATTACAGCGAGAGCTCTATTTTGTCACTAATCATAAGACTTGCATTAATTAAACACTTTAAAAAGTCCAACATTTTATAGCCCCCATTGCCTAGTCCAGTTATAAAAGTTCAAAAAAGTGAGGTAACACAAAAAACTGAGTCCTCGTCAGAAAATGGTAAAGGAAATTATGTCCAACTTACCTTTCGGTAGATCAAACTGTCGAAATAGTCTTGAGAATTCGGAGATGAAAGCAGTTTTCAAACGTTGTCGATGCAGACCTAGCAAAACGTTACTCTTTTTATATGATGTTGAATAATAATACTTAGCTTAGGCCTACATGTATTTCCATGCTATTTGTTAACACTTTTGTTTGCCGAAAGAGATATCAATTAGATTAATCGACAACAAGGGAAAGATGGTAAAGAATACATTTTAAGTTTTCAAACTTTAACTCAATATCATAATGAAGCACCATATGTTGCTGTTTCTAGAACGACGCAAAAGCCGTATCAATTATGTTTCTAAATTGTATGGCGATCATGTGATTTTGGATAATTGTTATTATTAAAATAAATGCATAATTTATTGGTTCATATTAAAAGAGTTTTGAAATTGTAGTTAAATGTAGCCAACCTCATAACACTGCATAATATGCCACGCTGCCCACGCCTATAATGAAAAAGAGAGTTTCAAGTGTTTGATTCAGTTTTCGTTCGATTCCAAGTATAATTGTATAGGTAGGTTACTTAATTTAAACACATTAAATTTTTAACGTTTAATTATTACTAACCTAATTTTAACAATTTAATTAAACAATTTAAGAGTCAAAACTTCATCTGCTGTGCATAGGGCTTTACGATTTTGTCGACAGGATTGCAATCGATTCCGATTACAGATAATCGGAATATTGAGCAATTTATTGATTTTCGAATACCTGATCAATATCGGTTAATCGCTAGTGAACACTATAATTCTCCTAATGATCAAATGAAATTGTTCAAACCAACAGTTTAAATTAGATTGATGCATGAAGGTATAGGCAACAGCCTGTGTCCAATGATAAATAACAAAGAATTTATGATAGAGCATTTGTTATATTGTTATAGGTTCTATCTTAGTCTTCATGAGGAAGCCATAACTCTAAATGATAAAGGCTATGATAGGCATGATATTAGCAAATTAGTCGATCACTGTTTTTTCTTTTCTAGAAAGAAAACATTTCAAGATACAATGCGGGCTCAACATAGTTGTTGCTGCTCACTCAGGACGCTAGTCGTGGTACTGACACCCTCTGTCATATCAGTAAGCAGGGCTCACGGCCTTCTCGATTAGCTATGCTGCTCCAACACTATGGAATTCCTTACCACAAGATTTGCGATCTTGTACTTGCATTGCTACTTTCCAAGGCAAGCTCAAAACTTTTCTCTTCCCACCCTGGATCTGTTCTAGCAGACCTTCTTGCCATGGATAACGGACTTGCACTGTTTTGGATCTCGCTTTCTCTTTCAGCTTGTGCAGTTGCAGGAGTGCTCTGGTGGTTGGATGCTGTCTGTAGCTGCACATCCCGTTTGGGACGTCCCTGACATCGCCTTCGAGTGAGGAACCGGACGTTATATCCTCATTGATTGATTGATTGATTCATGGACATTTAACCTTTATCTAAATCAAAACAGTTTATGTGTAAGTGGCCGAAATTATTGTAATCACAAGTTAGAACTTGACAATTAATCATATAAGCTTACATGTCGCATGTACGCTGCACATGTACATTGCCGGTACCGGTAGTCTAGTGGTTAGCGTGGTGCGCTCAGGCGTAAGATGATTTATGAATCGTGGGATCAAACCCAGCTCAGACTACAGAAAAATAATAACGTCACCGGTACTGGTTAATCGTGTATCGGAGTATGCTGCATGGTGCGCTCTTTACGGCCATGGTACTATTAACAGTTACTAATGGGAAGGAAGACTTAAAAAACTACCAAAAACAGAAATTAAGCAAGAAAACCATAAAAACACGTGCGGTTGACATGTGTGGAATAATTGAAGATTGAAAACAAAATATTAATTATGATTACCGGTACTCAGGTATAGCAGTTTGTTTTCAAAGTCAGTAATGGGTTAGCGCTCCAAAGGGAACGATGAAGAAAGTGTACCCTCTAAAGATGCATCTGTATAAGGTGGGTTTTTTAATCCAGCAGAGCATGGGCCACAATTTAGAGTATTTGTTTCACATTTTCCAGCTCCTTGTTGTTGCCCACCCCAAAGACCAGCCGTAGTGCTAATCCTCTCTATTTTCGTCATTTGGAGGGCTCATCCAGGGTACGCCACCTGGTCTCCAGCAGCTCCGCCGCCTCACTGGGGTTGTTCCATAAGTCAATTAGAGACAATGTTGTTTGTTTTTGTGTGCATTGAAAGAGGTGTATTGTGTCATGTGTTTGGTCAGAGCAACGAGGGCAGAGTGGTGATGGATGTTCTGAGAGGTTAATTGTGTGTAAGTAGGATAAAAAGAAGGGTGATTTGTTTGCTCTTAATTGTGATAGAAGGCGTCTATGATATCTGGTTAGTGTTTCTTCTTAGTAGTGGATTTATGGAGCTGTTATTTTCTAGCATTTTGTTATCTGGCATTGTGTATTTCAACTTCTTGAGCAGCAGGAGTCTATCCCGCTTATTTGGAGGGCCATCCCCATTCCACGCCATTCCTTAACGGGATCTCAGTAGATAAATTTCGGCTTATGTCGTACTCATAGAGGCTGCTTAATGTTGAATCTGGGCACAACAAACCCGGATATATGGAGAAAGCCATATGAGGCGGTAAAATGACTGATGTTTGGGGCTGGGCGCATTTAATTAAAGGTAAAAGGTAAAGGCTGTGTGCCATATTCGTTACGAACGTAGGCGCAGATCTGATCCCGATCCTAAACGACTGCAGCACACAGGCGACATAGTCATTAATATGACGTTGAGGTAGCCAACCCCACTCTTTACGATCCAATTTTGACAATTAGATCATATACGCCAGACCTGTGTCAACCTTCACAATCGTCCGAAGTAGTCTAGTCACCTACTACGTACTAAATGCTCCCGATTATCCGACCCAGTATCGGGCCCATATACTCACACAAAAAGACATAAAGAAGATCATGGATGTTAGAAAGGCGTGTGGAATCCCAGGAAGAAGAAGAACAACAACGAAATTCGCACGAGTAGACTAGATCATAGTTGTGAATTATGTATTTTATGTATTTTATAATTTTTGAAAAATACATGTATTTTACTGTATTATATATTAATTTGCCGTATTTTATATATTTTATAATTTTTTTAAATACATGTATTTTATTTTTACTTTCCAGTATTTCACAACTATTGACTAGATCCTGCAGTTTCTCAAACTCATCACATGAACGGGCATTTGGTAAAGCGGTTAGCGTGCTTACTTCCTAAGCGAATGAAAGGCTAGAGACGTGGGAACGATTCCCAGTTCAGTCGCCAAAATATATCTGGCACCTTGGGAACGGGTGTGTATCGGTGCTGGAAGACGGAGGGCTAATCATATGTCTGCTCTGCTTTCTATTGAAGCGCTATTAAAGGCAAGATATGATTATTGATTAATCATGGTGTGATTAAAAACACAAAAACCTGCAACTAAGCAAGGAAACTAGCATGTGCGTCTGGTCACATGTGAAAATAGACGAATACAGAAACAGATAAAAAAACGTTTGAAAAACATTTACTTTTGAATACGCTACCCGTGGAGTACGGCTCGAGTCCGACCAAGTGTAGGTCGAAACAGTAGCCCTCTGGAGATATATTTAATTACTAGTATTTAGCCCTGGAATGATTTCACGGAATGTAAGCCTATTGTCTTTCGCCAGAGAGCGCCATCAGATACAATTCTGATAGAGAATCTTTAATTGTGAGAGGGAGCCAGATACACATTATTGTTGGTCTATTTGTTGATTCATCCGCAATGGTTTCACTCTCACCCGTCATTTTTATTTTCCTTGTGAATTCTACAATAAGCCTATATTTACTTGTGAATTCTACAATAAGCCTATATTTACTTGTGAATTCTACAATAAGCCTATATTTACTTGTGAATTCTACATCCGTAGCGTTTCAAGCAAATTATAGTGTAGATGCTTGTAAACCGGCAGAACTAGAGTCTCGTTAAGCGTCTGTCTCCGTAACTCAAGGAGACTATGAGAGACTGGCTGGCTGGGATTATTGGCAGCCCGCTCGTCAGGCAAATGTACTATACGGTATCGAATATAAGACATCCAACTAGGGCACAGATAGATAGAAGTATTTAGATTAAATGCATCGACATATCTCAATAACAAATTATTGGTAAAATATCTAGTCTTTCTTCGTATAGGCGTTCAGAATACCTTAGTCATCTACCAATAATAGGCTTCACGCAATTCCCTGTGATGTTATTATAAAAGAAACGATATACCACATGTGGCAAAATACTGTAAATGTGGACAATGAGATTTCAAAATCTTCACTATTTAACAATTATCATTATGTAGAGATAGCCCGCAGGCACTATACAGCAAACGCGTAGATACAGTGTGTAAGACAAAATGCATACCAACTTTTAATGCATACGTTGAATAGATATTTCCCCAATACAATTATTGTATTGCTTAGTTATAGGTATTCAAATGTTTCAAAATGCAAGATTTGTTATGCTGGAAGAATTTGTATAGAAGAACTGGAATAAACCGGATTCAATACAATGGGTACTATATTATATGATTTGGTTATAATAATGATAAAGCTCTATATTGCTCCATACTGATGCTAATTGCGTAGGTTACTTTGGTATGTTCTAGATAATTTCTAGATAGATAGATCAAGGAACTTACTCGTATCATATATATATAATATATATATATATATATAAAGTTGATGTTCTGCCACAGGGTTACGGTGTCACGATTCTCGGTCAACGAGTCCATTAAGACTTACTTTGGACTGGGCATAGAAAGAAACCACAAATAAAGTTTTAAATGTTCTGTAGACAGCCTCT
>JAQFZF010003079.1:0-11706 GCA_034695365.1 Enchytraeus norvegicus
GTGCAGTAGTACACAGATTGTGCAGTTGTCAGCAAGAAATGTGCACTTGTTGGCAGCAATTTGTGCAGTAGTCAACTGTTACTACAATTATTGCAATTATTGTCAGCCTGTAACTTGGTCAGAAGTCAAAAAGTGCAGATCTTTGTCAACAGACAACTTGTCGTATGTTAGTATGTGTTGTTAATTTGTTAGCTGCTTCCATACACTATGTTAACAGTAGGCCTACAGCAGCCCTGGCAAGAATTCTAGCAGTAGGCCTATAAAGCTTAGGCCTAAACATAAAAGTGTTTTGACATTTGAAAAATGGTCCTGTAGCAGGCATAGTTTCAATAACTGTGAAACTTTATACTTTTAACTTTAACTGTGTAACTCTAAAACTAGGTCTACTACATATATTTTTGACCACTGCACACTTTGTTCATAACTGCACATGTGCAGTTGTGCAGTAGTCGAACTACTGCACAAAATTTGTGCAGTAGTCAACTTTCCCTAGCGCATACCCTGGGTACTACAGTGACTACAGTGTACAAACTGTATGAGGTCCAACTCGTAAAGGGTAAACCTTTTGGTACGGTAGAGGTAAGACATAGAGTTGAGTTGGGATATTGGCAAGGAGAGATGTCACCGAATGTGGTTGGTGGAAGCAAATCCATCGGTGGTAGGGGAGATAGAATTATGCTGGGCAAGTATCGTTATAGGAGGCGTATTCTATTATAACTGGGAACTCTTATTTTGATAGCGTCCATAGACCATGTTGAACAGTATTATTAATCGTTTGTTACTTAACTAATTGACAATATCAAAGTTAATTCAATAGTGAAATGTATTATTGTACTCTGCGTTAGTGTTTATTCTTATTAACTTGATTAGGTTAGTCACCTCTTTACAAGTAGGGGGGTGAAACCTAACAATTGGGTAAACAAGGGTAAATCTAACCTTGATAACTTACAATCTTTATGTCACTCAATCATAGACAAAACATACAAAAATATTTATATTACTTAAACCTCGGCGACCCACCAGAATGGAGTCGGAGACCCACCTTTGGGTCGCGACCCGTAGTTTGAGAAACACTGCCCTAGACTCTGCTTGATGTTTCCGATGTTGCATAGTAGCTAACACTGCATTGCTAATAATTATTGTATGCTATCATTACAGTAAATGCTATGATGATTATGATAGCAATATTACAGTAGTTCAATTTATTTCGAAATTACATCGAAAATCTTTACAGTTTCTTCTGAATTTGATTTTATCCCTCTATAAAGATTATCTGGTAGTTCTCCAACTGCTAGTCTTTTAGTGGCTGGATCGTAATTCATCGATCTGGTTATACACATCAGCCCATGTCTATGATAATCAGCTACAACTTTGAACTTGGTAAGTTTCAAATCCACAATTTTGATATCAGCAAACCCAGAACATGATGCGAAGAACCAATAGTTTTCAGGTCCTTCTGTGACAAGCGAATTTACGTTTCTACCCAGTAGATAGAGTTTCTTGTTATTTAAACCTTTCTCTATTGAGTCACCACCAGTGTTTGACGAAGATGTCTGCAAGTGTAGGAGGTATTCCCATCCAGAACCAAATTGAGTTACCTGAAGAATTATCGTTCCTTCCGGTTTTATGAAGGCGCTTCGAACGCCATGTAGGTATAGCGTACTTCTTTCGGAAACAATATCGTTGTCAAATCCAGATGCAATAAAAGTGGTGGTATCTGTGAACCATCTGTAGGTGCCAGTAATACCCCCGAGCTGATCAACGTAGGTAACTCTGGTGGCATTGTAGAACATAACTTGTCCGCCATGGCCTACTGAAAGTCTGCAAGATAAACACTGCAACATTGAAAGATACTCTATCCAAAGTTCCCAAGATAGGGTACTAGATTTGAGATCAGCCTTCCAAATTGCGCTTCCAGTTGAATAATTGGCAGTTTGATAATGTCCATTTAAATATATCTCCAATTGATGAGGATTTGCAACCATTTCATTCAGGATGATGAGATTCGGAACTATCATTTCTTGCAGATATTTTAGAGTTGTAGAGTCGTACACGTGGGTTTTATTGGATAATTTGCAAGATACGAAGAGTTTTCCTTCAAGCTGGGCTACAATGGATTCGCCACCATTGCAGGGATTCAGCGACTTTACTAGCTTCAATTCTACAATATAAATATACATTAAACATTAATAAACATTAAACAAGTAAATAACGTTAATTGTAAAACAAATATGCATAACGCTTATAAAATAAGCTTACTAATTATTTTCTCTCTCTCTCTCTCTCTCTCTCTCTCAGTGGTCTGTTTAACGGCAGGTCCATTGCAGTAACTGCATAGTTTGCATGTCATATTTTGTTGGAGATAATTAATTTTGATTTCTGAAGTGGTCTCATTATCCTTCCTCAGTGACTGCATTAGGGAAAGGTTGCCTATATTGGACACGCTCCTAAATTGAACCCACCACTCTTTTGAGTAATTGGTAAAATATTTGTAAATGATAAAATTATTTTTAAAATCACCCTGTAATAAAATGATCTTATTTGAAAATCATTTAGATGATTCTTTAGTTTTTCTGAAAAATAATAACGGCTGGAGGAGTATAGCTCGAAAATCGGCCAGTTTGAGATCAGTGGATATAACATTTTTGGAACCGCATAGTTTGTGTGCTGATTTCATAATTTTGTAGATTCTAATTCATAATTCATAATTCATAATTCATAATTCATAATTCCTGCCGGAGCTAACACGGCCGACTCAGTGGTCTGCAATAGACTGCAGGGCACTTTGTGTGGAGTAAAGCTGTAATAAAAAGCTAAAGCCGAAGCTAACTTCAGTTTCATCTCTTGACAGAGATACCAGTGACGGTATAATATGCTTAATACCAATCATTGTGACGGTAGTGCTCGATTGTGTAGAGCCGTCTTGAAGAGAAGCCTTTCGGGCTTCTGAACCTTGACTTTAAACACACTCAAACCTACCTACCTAATGAGAATAATATCATTTTCATTTTACACTGCTTACAATAATTTCAACAAACCAAACTTGATACCGTATGGTGGATCAATGTCGGATGCTTCAGTTGCTATCATGGTCTGGTTATGTTTAGTTGGAAGCACATTTCTAAAGATGAGGTAGGAGATCAGAACAGCGAGGATAAGAGTGATCAGACAAGCCAGGAGCAGATAGAACACAAACTCTCGACATTTCAGTTGTAGAATCTTTTCTGTCTTGGTTCTAACTCCCTGTTTCAATTAAACAATGCAATTTCATTTGTAAAATGAAAGATGTTATTCTGTTAAAAATTAATTTGTTATCTTTTCTCATATTAATTTTTCTTAACCGTCTGTCGTCAGCCATATATTTTATCCTATTCAGTCAACCTGGGGTCCAAATGGACCCCAAGTTAAAAAATACAACATGAATTAAATTAGAATTTTATTTCTTTAATTTTCGAATCAAGTTATAATCAGCCATTAATGTTGTTAACTAGTTATTCAATATTATTCAGTAAATGTTTATTATTCTTATTATTTATAGCATCATTATTTATTACTGTTAACACCACTATTATTTATATTGCAAATTATAAAAAGTCATATTTTCAGTTTTCAATTCTCAAACTTCCAAACAAAAAACCCAAACATCTCTCACCTTAGACTTCAAAACACTCTCACTAACATAGAACAATGATGTAACAAATGGCGCATTAAAATGAATGCATCTAAAACACCACTTGTTACCTTCAATGCTGGTACAAATAGATTCCCAAAACAATTGGAATTCTGCGGGCATAAGATTGGTGAAAGTGATTCACACTACTTGGCATAACAATCAGTAAACAAAATAGATTCAAAGCACATTGTGTTCAAAAAGCGGGATGTGTTCGTCACAGAGCTAATCTACTCAAAGCCCTCAGAGGTAAGAACTAGGGTGCAAACCAATCCACTCTGATAAAAATTTATAAACAATATGTTCGACCTGTTCTTGATATGGAGCTGTAGCCTTCACGGAAGAAAACATATACCATACACATCATCTTGAAGTAATAGAACGTAAAATCCATAGAATCTTTCTTAAAGCTCCTATGGGAACCACTAATGAATTTCTTTATAATGTGTCTCAAGTACCTCCGCTAAAAGAAAGATTGACATTTTTGCGTAAAAGTTCAATTGAAAGATTTGACCCTACTAGTCAAGGCGTTATAGATCTTGCAATACTTAAAGATATTCTAGGAGTTTCTTCTCCATACTTTCTTCGCCATAGTTTCTTCTACCTGGAACCGCTATAGTTACAATATGACACTCATAACATCTAATTGCATCTTCTTTCATACTATGTATCATCATCATACAACTTCTCAATCATTCACTCACTCATTCTTTCATTCATTCCCATCATTCATTCATTCATGCATTAAAAAAATATATTCAATGTAAAATGTACAATGTACAAGCTGGTGTACTTTGGTGTGTGACAATCTCTATCAATAACTAGTAGCTGACGTCTGGATGATTCTCCCAAAGTAATTTCACTCCCTCCCCTCCGACTCCTGAGTCTAACGTGGAACAGTTGTAGTAACACGGACGAGCTGACGATCCTGAGTAAAATCAACTCAAATAAATAAGACGTCTCGAAGAGAATCCACTGAGCTTCTGAAGCGGGACGTAAAACTTACCTCTTTGATTGATTGATTGATCAATTCTCGAACAGGATATAAAGGTGTGCAATTTCAATCCGGCATTTACAGATTAGAACAATAACACGACAGCAAAATGCTCAAACACTTTTCTAAGTGATGTACAAACTTGACTGAACAATATAATATCTAATAACAGTAAGCTTATTCACTTCTAATTTGTGTATAAGAATAAGGTAGCATAGAGAGCATTGGGATCCATTTGGACTCCAGGTTGACTGACTAATATGTGAATATTTCCCATGTCTCTAAGCCACTGTTCAAAAGGTTATTATCCAAATGTTATGAAACTTTACATAACTAGGCCTACTTGTAAGGAGTTGCTAGTGATATGACGGAAGACTGGACTATGCACGCAAAGCAAGATATCGAGATTTTTATACCCCTGTTGACTCTAGAGGATTAAACAAGCATCCGATACTTCCTTACCCAGTACGGTTCAAATACAACACATACATGTAGCCAACAGCAGTTGATTTTGCATGCTCGAAAGCATCACCAGCGACTGAATAGCCCTGAATGGGCCCTTGCATCTTCACGAATGTGGTCACAATAATAATAATCATAATTATCGATTTGAAATAATTTTTTTAGAAAATGAGCCGCGGTAGATCTGCATAGCCTAGGCGAAATTATAAACGAGCAAGGCATGTAGGCTATAGAGCAAAGACTTTCCGAGTTAAATAAAGATTAGATGCTCTTGATAACGAGATCATACGGGCTCGCCACAAATTTAGCCACAAGGTCCCGAAACTTACGCTAAATTTTGATTAAGCCTTTAGCTTTTTAGTAACGCTTACCGTTGTAATATACTGATAGAAATGTTCGTATTCGGGCGAGTCCTCTCTTGCTTCGTATGCTGATGTAGAATGATTCTTGGCAGCAGTCACTTCAACACTGGGAGCCTGGTCATTGATGTAGGTGTTCTGTCGAGGCATTGCGCGTTAAGATCAAAGTCAACCTTATGCTATAACTGAGCCCTATTCAAAATGTGTTAGGCCTACAAAAAATAGGAAATTGTTACTGACACGGCTATGGAAATTCTGTACGATAAACACTTTTTTTTATTGCCATATAATTAAAATTTATCAGTGTTATCTAGTTAGCAGTGGTGGAGCCAGCAAACATACCTATAGACCACCCGAAAGCTGCACGTGTTCCGTAGAAGCCGACTAAAGCAGTCAGTAGTTAAGGAGATCCCTCAGAAAACAAAAGTATCTCTAAGAAAATGCGGCATACTAAAATTATATTCCATTGACCTGCCGTTGGGCAGTGGTGCACTGCGAGAGAGTTATCATTATGAACAAATAAGATCACAGCACTCCAGCTTTGAAACATTCTACATAACATAACATAGACCTAATTACATAAACCAGGCCATTGTGCTGTATTTTGCTGCACGTTAATAGGCTATCATAGCTTATTAACACAAATACACACAATAATGACCCTGTTATACTTCTGACTATACTGAATACTTTTCTATGGTTTTATAGCTTTGAAAACACAGGCGTTGCCGGATCTACATGTATTTGGGTTCATATAATTATCTATGCTTATAATGTCACGGCTTCACTTTTGTAAACTCATATTCCTCACTCAGCAACTGAATACATATGATCGGTTTGAGTATTCCATAGGGCAGTGTTTCTCTAACTGTGGGTCGCGACCAACAAGTGGGTAGCCGACTCCTTTCAAGTGGGTCGCCGAGGTCTCAAAAGATATTTTTTTAAAGATAGGTCTAACTATCTTGGTGCAAGGATCAAACTCTTATTTTCGTAAGCCTATGAAAATTTACACTATTCACGTTGGCCTACATTTGATTTTGTATGATTTACAAGTTACACATTTATGGTTATGAAAACACTAAATAGCCTACAGTAGATCCATATAAAAATGCTTGGTGGGTCGACTAAATATTTATAACTAGGTCTCCACCCCATCGAGTTTGAGAAACGCTGCGATTGGGAAGCAATCAATAAGTATATTTATAAACCCTCCGCTCTATGCAACATACCACAGCACCACTAACTGGACAATTGAGAGTCAAGTAGCCATGCAACAAAGGCCCAAACCAATGTGGCAGCCACGATCAGGCAATGGAAATTTAAAGATCAGTTGGTCTATTGTACTTAAATCATTGGCAACATGTCTATCAACATTCCACTATCTTATCTGGCTTAGTCGCCTCTTACGAACACGCGCAGTTATCGGTGGGTTCGATTCTCAATGTTCCGGAACCCACTCGAGAGCATGTTGTTGTGGAAATCCCGACCTCCCGAGACCTCATAACCTCCCGAGACCTCCCGACCTCCCGATACCTTCCGATCTCCCGACCTCCTGAGACCTCCCCACCTCCCGACCTCCCGAGACCTCCCGATCTCCCGTCCTCCCGAGACCTCCCCGCAACTTAGTATAATTACGGCCGCTACTGCAGGTATAGTTTAGTTGACACTGTGACGAGCTAGAGAACTGTCGATTCGTATTGAACACAGCGTATATGTAACAACTCGATTTAATATTGATAAGCATTCTTTATTAATTAAGCTTGATATGTGCAATAATTTTAGGTATATTAGGCCTTTAATTAGATAGAAGTCAACGTTAATTGATAGAGATCTGACATAATTGTGAATATTTTAATAGTATATCATAGAAGCTGCGTTAAGTTTATCGATAAGAACAATAATATCTGGACTTATAAGAAATTCATATTATTCGTTATAAATAACTCGAGGACAATCAACGGTAACTTCTTCTTAATAGTAAAGTTACAATAAAGGTATTTTAAAGCTTTATTTACTATTATAAAGAAATTAGATATCACCTCCCGAACCTCCCGAGCCGTATACTACATATAACCTCCCGAACCTCCCGAGCTGTATACTACATATAACCTCCCGAACCTCTCGAGTTACCTAATATATTTTATTTACTTATCATAAAGGAATTCGATACAACCTCCCGAACCTCCCTAGCCGTATGCTATATTAATGAATAATCTACCCGGTCCACTTCGACTCTAGAAATTGATACATTAAAGTATCTTACCTTCAAAACATAGTCATAGACAAACCATGGCCTTCTCTCTATTATACGATAGCATGTCGGAATTAGAATTAAAAAAGGTCAATAATCTTAAAGAATCTCCTGTATTCGCCTCTGTTCATACCAATTCCACGTCAAATCATTCGAAGTCACCGTTGTGTCGGACTTCCTAGAAGGGCATAATCCCCACAGAAGTTGCCCGGAACCCTCGACAACAAGAAGGTCGACGGACCTTTTCGGGAGGCTTAAACGACGCAGTTAGAAATCACCGCCCGTTAATTACGGACGACGACGTCCCTCTCGCCGGGATCGGCCGAGCAGACGATGGTCTCCTCCCGACGACAGGGAAAGACGTAACAATGGTACCAGAAGTGGGGTCAGTCAGATCTCGGTCAGTTCAAACATTCCGGTAAGTGATTTGATGGGAACGGTGATGAGCAGAGACGAGCAGGATGAGGTGGTGAGGAGGATTCAACGGTCAAGATCAGTGGCGAGTGATGACGAGGGGTATATCAGAACATCTCCATCGAGAGAAGTACTGTTTTGGATGACGAAGGGAAGAGGAGAGGTGAGTTATCAGGGTGAGACGATGTGCACCAGTAGTGGACTTCGAGCAGACAGGGGAGAGGGATGTATCCTAACTTCTCGAGGGAGGTACTGTTCAATTCAGGAGAGCGAGGGAGAGTAGAAGATCACCGGAATGTATCGTCCATCGAGGCGAAGCGTCGAGGCGGTGACTACCAAGCAGACAAGAGAGAGGGTTGTCTCCTGGTTTCTCCATCGAGGGAAACGCTGTTTCTGTTAGGGGGAAGAGGAGGTTGAAGTGAGGATCATCAGGATGTATCACCCATCGAGGCGAGGCGTCCAGTGAGCGATGATCGAGCGGACAGGAGGATGAGGTGTACACGAGCTTCTCCATCGATAGAGGTGCTGCGCCTGTCAGGAGAACGAGGAAGAGTAGAGAATCATCGAGACGTATTACTCATTGAGGTAAGGTGTCGGAGGAGCGATGACGGTGCTGTCAGGATGAGAAATTCATCGACGGGCAGGGGCGAGGAAGAGTCGATCGTTGCGATCCAGCAGGGTAAGGCAGATGAATACGCCTGGGGATACGCAAGGCCAGTGATATCTTCGATAAATCGAGACCGAATAGAACGGGACTATCCATCGATCCATCGACGGAGGACGATAGTTCTGCGGATAATCATCAGCGTGGAGGTAGGCGACAGGATAGTATTCCCCATCGCTGGGATGTATCCGGGATCAATCAAGGAGGTGTCAGCCATTGGAGAAGAGAAGAGAGAAGATATGAAGGGGAGTTTCTTTCGTCGCGGGGAAGAGAAGGGATTTTGGATGATCAATGGAATCGCGGAGTAAAGCAGGAAGAGAAGAAGCTTTGAGAGAATATGTGCAACCTCCCCAGTCCTCCCAAGACCTCCCAAAACCTCCCCGAACCTCCCAAGACCTCCCACATCCTCCATGGATATTCACAAGCGTCACGGATTTTTCAGGATGCTGATCTAAATCAGGATAGAAGAGCACAGGAGACACGAAGAACAGTTTGGTGGAATAGAATTGAAAAAGGGACGAGGGATCCTGAGGCTGTCTATTGTCAGCGACAGGACGAAGACGAGAATTTATCTTGCGACAGAGAGAATCGGAGAGGAACAGTAGGACTCCAAATAGACAAAAACAACGAGATGAGTATCTATTCGAGAAGAGAGAATCATCGGGACGTCTAAGAAAGCCAGGTAGATCTAAAGGGCGGAGATACGAAACGTACAATTCTGGTGACGAGGAGCAGAGTTCAGCTGATTCACCACGGAGGAGGCGACGTGATAAACAACAGAAAACACCGCGAAACAAGTGGATTATCCTAGAGATATTTGATGGAACGAATCCGTCGTCAGTCTTTCTGGGGCAGATGGAAACATTTACACAGTACAATGGGTGGGGAGAAGTAGCTAAATTAGCACATCTTCGGATTAGTCTAAGAGGATCAGTGGCACAGCTATTGGGAACAGGAGGTACCAGATGTAGGACGTATGATGGTGTCTAAGTTACAAAAGAGGTATGGTGATGATTCACAAATGAGTCTATTTAGAGCTCAATTGCGATCAAGGAGGAGATGACCTGATGAGGCGTTGCAGGAATTATACTTAGATATAAGACGGATGTCTGCGTTAGCATTCCCAGGAGTTCCTAGGGAGCACGCTGAAACTGTAGCGGTTGACGCATTTGTTGATGCCTTAGGGGACGAATCTCTGGAAGTACGGATAAGAGATGGAGAACCTCAGGACTTGGACTCAGCGTGCACAACTGCGATGATAATGGAAGCTAATGTTAGAAAGAAATCCTCAGAAGAAGAGCAGTGGTCTAGGAGAGAACGACCGTATGGTAGAGCTCGAAATCTGAAAGGGACAGAACAAATCAAGGAAATCATAAATCTTCAGGAGTTACGAAGGAGAGTGAAGGTAATAGTCAATTGGAGAAAGTAGAGAAATTACTATGGCAACTATTACAGAAAGGCAAAGAGAAATCAGAAGATCAATTTCTAGTACCAAACGGTGCAGGTTCAGCCGGTCCGCAGGTGACTGAAAGGATGAGAGTAACAAGAAATTACTATGGTTGTGTTCAGGAAGGACATTTCATTAATGAATGCCCGATGAAGAACGTAATATATCACAATGGAGGAAACATTCATGCAGAGCAGAACCAGAAGTATAAGGAGGTGATGGGGCACGGGTGCGTATCGGTGCCTGGAATATGGTAGGCTAATCGTGTCTCTGCGCTATTAAAGAGCTATCAAAGCAAAGGTACGATTAATCATGGATTAATAACAATAGCAAACAACAGCAATTAAGCAAGAAATCCAGCATGTGCGTTCTGTCATATGTGAAAATAGACGAAAACTAAAATAATTCATTTGTTATTGGGAAATTATGTTTGCAGGGATGGTTTGCCGTTGCTGTCCTCAGTTTAAAATAATGTCTATTTCGAAATTAGTTTGTATATCTTCAAAACGTGCGAGTAATTCTTATAAATCCCTCTGAAGAATGAGTTTGGTGATTCACTAACTACAAGTTGACTGTTATTGCTATCGTAACTCATCGTGGCTAGATTGCACTTCAGATCTTCTAAATCAGCTCTATCGACAACTTTTGTTGCATCGACCGCCTTCGTCGACATGCGACCATCGAATGCTTCGGTCGATGTCCTCCGAAGGGGCGCCCTCACTCGTAAACGAATAATAAACGAATAAAATATAAACGAATGAGGGTTTATTCCAGGATCGTGATGGATCATTGGAAAGGTCTGCCGACCTAAATCATGGGTCTCGCGAATGACGCCTTGCGATGGATATAGAAGATCAACCAAAGGAACCCGACATATCGTTGATGTCGATTGAGCATCCGGATGGAGGGAAGTTTCGTTGTCCGATTTAACGGATCGTTGGTCCACACTATTCCCGGACTCACTCTCACTGTCGCTAAGGACACCTGATTCGATGTTGAAAGTCATGGAATATTATCTGAGTGCCAGTTATTATAATTATATTGATTGTGTGTATGATTGTATTTGAATATGAAGTAATGAAATAGTAGTTACCTTTATTTAAGCAACGATCGAGATAATGAAACTCCTTGTTTATTATAATGTCAAATAAAATCTAGATAATGTTCGTAGCTTAAACTATGATTAATCGTATCTTACATCAACGTCCTATCAGTTCTATAATTAATAAAGTCTTCTACTTATACAACACTAGCACACTTACTATCTCACAGGAGACCAAATCAAATTATCGTCACTTTGACTACGATTTATACACGTTAACAGAAATTTCCCTCGACTCATCACCCTAGAGTCGGCACGCTCTGATAGACACGACTAGGACACCAAGTCCCCTCAAGTCGGCCATCAAGTCACTACCTAATTCACACTAAGATATAATGTCGAT